>PVIU01003601.1:128499-142247 GCA_004026605.1 Ondatra zibethicus
TTTTTTTTATCCATTCTTCGATCGAGGGGCATTTAGGTTGTTTCCAGTTTCTGGCTATGACAAATAAAGCTGCTATGAACATAGTTGAGCACATGTCTTTGTGGCACGATTGAGCATCTTTTGGGTATATACCCAAAAGTGGTATTACTGGGTCTTGAGGAAGGTTGTTTCCTAATTTTCTGAGAAATCGCCACACTGACATCCATAAGGGTTGTACCAGCTTGCATTCCCACCAGCAATGCAGAAGTGTTCCCTTTTCTCCACAGCCTCTCCAGCATAAGTTGTCATCAGTGTTTTTGATCTTGGCCATTCTTACAGGTGTAAGATGGAATCTCAGAGTTATTTTGATTTGCATTTCTCTGATGACTAAGGATGTTGAACATTTCCTTAAGTGTCTTTCAGCCATTTTAGATTCCTCTGTTGAGAGTTCTCTGTTTAGGTCTGTACTCCATTTTTTTATTGGATTATGTGTTCTTTTGTTGTCCAATTTCTTGAGTTCCTTGTGTATTTTAGAGATCAGACCTCTATCTGATGTGAGATTAGTGAAGATCTTTTCCCATTCTGTAGGCTGGCGTTCTATCTTGTTGACCGTGTCCTTTGCTTTACAGAAGCTTTTCAGTTTCAGGAGGTCCCATTTGTTAATTGTTAAAAGAACATTCTTATATGATGTTGTTCCTCCTTCTCCAACCCAATGAAACATGAATTATGTTTCTCCTCTCTTTGCGGTCATAAGTGGGTACCAAATAACAATCCTGAAATTGTGTATTCATCTAGAAGTATTCTGACAAAGCTGGCTTAAGCCACTTATCATCCCCATGTCATACACTCCCATGCTTGCTTAGTCTTCTGTCCCCAAAGCCAACCAAAGAGAAGACAGATGTGAGTTAGCCCAACCCAACCTCCAAAATGCCTTATTGTTAATGAATGAATAAGACATTTAAGAAAGGAAAATTCTATCACTCACAACACAGATAAAATGAGAGGATGCTATGCTTTGTGAAATAAGGCAGATGGAGAAGACCACATTTTCTGAACATGGCTACCAGAGACTGTGTGTGACAGGAAGGGATGAGAAAAGCGAAGATTTTGCTCAAAGGCTACAAAGGTTCAGTTGGAAGAAGAACTATACTGTAATGATCTAATGCACTACATCCCTATGTGGTGGTTACCAGTTAGTAGCAGTAAAACATATAGGTGTGTATGAGAGAGAGTATGTGCGTGTGTGTGTGTGTGTGTGTGTGTGTGTGTGTGTGTGTGTGTGTGTGTGTGTGTGTGGTGTCTGTGTGTGTGGTGTGTCTGTAAGTGTGTGGTATTAGGATATTTTCAAAGATATTTTATTAAGGAGGGAACAGAAAGGCAAGAGAGACAGATGAGTACAAATTTATAGCGTAGTTAACACTATTTGGCATCCAATGGGATTACAGAGAAGAAAAGAAAAGAATCAAATGGAGAAGATGCTAGCAACATTATCCATGAGACACATGAGATCTAATTATTCATGAGATACATGAATAATTTGCTTCTCAAATCACATCCCTTTGTAAGTTCTGGTTTGTTCAACTGCTATACGTAATGAAGCAAGTGGCATAGAGTGAGATTCAATACAGCCAAATATGGCAGCGCATGCTTTTCTCTGGCCATTTGCAGACCAGAAGTAAACTCTATTACAATAAGCCTAACACTCTGTGGATGAGGTAAAAAGAGACAAAGTCATGTAGAACTATCAGCTCATAATTTGGAAGATCATATGGCTTTAGCAATTTGCAACATTTCTCAGAGGAGTGAAAATTACTTTAAAAGATAAAAATATTACAAGAATATTGGTTAATTGGACTCAAGTCTAACCTGATAATCATATATTCTTAGAGAAATGTGGGAAATACAATTTCAAATAAATTAATCCAGTCAAGTTTGAATAATGGCAGCCGGCCTTCCCTCCCATCTAAAAAAACCAAAAAAAGGAAATGGACAAAATACATGAACCCACAGTGTATGAAACCATTCCTCCCTGGCAACGCTGAGCAGTGATACCTGAAGGATGAGAAGCAAAGAATCAAAATGTACAGAAACCCCTTCGGAGACTTTCCAGGGCACAGCACTGAGCAGTGATACCTGAAGGATGAGAAGCAAAGAATCAAAATGTACAGAAACCCCTTCGGAGACTTTCCAGGGCACAGCGCTGAGCAGCACAGTATAGGCAGAGCTTGGCAACATCCGTGAGTTGGGATTATGGAATTGAGGTATTAAGGGACAAAGGCAGCTAGTGTTCTAAGCACAAAGTACCAAAGAGAGCTGAGCTTAAGTTCAATGCCAGAAATATGCAGAGTCCCTAACAATATCCATCTTTTTCTTTTTAGTCAACCTATGCAAATACAAAAACTCCCATGTCTAGAGGTAGAACCACATATAAGGACTCAGAGGTCACAAGCACTTACATTCACACAAGGCTGGGAATAGTGCCTTTTCTAAGAGTCAGAAGGAAAAGCCTTGAGCTCCATGGGGTACTGCCCAGTGTATAAATGCCCTTGGTATTAGGAAATAAGTCTCCCTAGACCACAGACAGACACCTTTGGGTGTGTCTATCAACTATTTCCAGAAGGGTTCACCTGAGGAGGGAAGACTTGATCAGAATGTAGATGGCAAGGTCCCCATATGCTGGTGTTCTAGACTGAAAGCTTAGGGAAAGGTGAGCTGAGCGCCAGTACTCATCTCTCTGCCTCCTGACTGTGGAAACCATGTGACCAACTGCCCGAAGCGCCTCCTGCCACAAGGCCACAAGGGACTGTAATTTCAAACTGGGAGCCAAAATGAACCAGTCCTTCCTTGAGTTGCTTTTAGCAGTTGTTTTTTTTTTTTTTTCACACTGGTCAAAGTAAAAGCATAGGACAAGGAAATTACTTTTATTATGAAAAGAGTCCGTGCATTTATTTGTAGAATTAAGCATTAGGCAATTCAACTTAAAGACCTCACCTATCCACCCAATCTGCCTTCTTTTGTGGCAGTGTTTAAGCAGTGGGTTCTAGGCGTAGTAGTGTCGTGGGTGGCTGAAGAAATACAAGCAGTGAGTAGTGCCGTGTGCACAAGTGAGGAGTGCCATGTGCACAAGTGAGGAGTGCCGTGTGCACAAGTGAGGAGTGCCGTGTGCACAAGTGAGCAGTGCCATGTACGCAGCTACGAAACAAATGAGTAACCCTCTTGGAAAAGGTAACGGCAAAGAGTAGAGAGGAAGGCTCCAGTTCGGGAGCTAGTTAGGATTGTAAAGCTGGGTGAGTTCCCAGTTGCAATGGGACTATGATCAATTAGGGGATAGACGTCATGTTTGAAGGATCAGCTTCTTTCACAGGAAACTATGAAACTTATGGGGAATATGACACCCAAGTCAGACCCAGTGACTGAGATGAGGGAAAATGTGTTAAGTCTAAGAGGACTAGCCCACGAAATGGAACAGAACAGGAAGCTGCCACATACCTCTCCAAGAAGAGCAACCTCTCCAGTGGGACTTCAACTGAGGTCTTTCCTGACCAGGTCAACAGACACAGAAGAAAGTCCACAAGGGCCTTGGGACAGCACGCTAAGCTGTAGGAAGCCATTGCAAAGGAGGAGTGGATGGAATAATGTGAGTTGAAAATCAGGGGAGGAAGTCTATCTGCAAATCTATTTAAATGTACACAGCAGCCACAGGAGCCAATAGACGCATGGGGTGGCGCAGAACTCATGTTGATAGAAAATATGGCAAGCTTTCTGAAAAACTCAGGAGCCTCGGGCCCTAAAATATTCGGGCCCTCTTTGGGCTCCCTCTTGTTTTCCACTAACTCCAGACTTGAATTAGCAATCTGGGCCTACTCCTGCCAACATGTCCCATAAAGATATAAATAGAGATATGCACATTCACAAACAGGCATACACAGATATGAAGATATACAGATAGACTGATACCGTGGAACACAGACTCGCAAATCCAGGTACAGTGTCTAACTGGAAGGATAGCTGCTTGTTATTCCAAGATGTGCTTTGCAAGCAGAGAGAAATGCTCCAAACTTTGGCTCCAGACATGTCTCAGAACTAGGCAATAGGTGAAAAGGGGAGGGAGAAGAACCAGAGTTCACACTTTTTCCAAATCAGTTCTTCTGTTTCCCCTCTACACTAATAACCAGCTAACTAGTATTACGGTTCAGTGAACATAAATATATTTCCACTGCTTTGCTGGATGTTTCGAGTTCACTTGGGTGCATCAAGAAAGCAAGTTTTCAGCTCTCTTCTTTAATAGACACATGCGCACAGAACCCTTTAAGTGATGTCACGTTTGAATCAACCACACTTGGACTCTGAACCTGCTTGAAGTCTCGGGTATTTCAAAAGCTCAGTCTCGGCCCACTAAACCAGCCCTAAGGCTTTCATGAGCTCTGTAATCCCCGTCTGAACAAAAGCAACAACACCATGATGGGTTACAAGGACGGCGGTGGCGGCCCGCACCTCCCGTGAATGCTTATCGGAATTTATCACACACAGACGACACATTAGACAAGCACTCTTGAATTACTAGGTAGCCAAGTTGGTTTTGTTAGTTAATGCTCCATGATAAGACAGCAATAACAATTAACGCTATCATGCTCCAAAGAAAGTATATATACAAAGTGTAGTATACCGCCTTGTGGTTTAGAAAGCCGAGGTAATTACAACTCTACCCTATAATTTCATGGTTTATCTATCTCTCTAAGCATGCCACTTGATGGTAATAAAAGAGATACTGTGCAACTTTCACTGAGAAACCAGGGAGCCATGCAAAATGTTGGAAGGATTTGCCCATAAAAGTATAAAACTAAGGGCTGGGGAGATAGTTCAGTAGCAAAGTGTTTTGCTGTGCAAGCAGGAGGACCTGAACTTGAACCTCCAGCACCCAAATAAAAGCCGGATAACACTGTATGCTCCTGTAACCCCAGAACTTGCAAAGACAGACAGGCAGATCCCAGAGCCTCAGTGACTGTCAATCTAGCCAAAATTCCAACGTGGCAAACCCATGGTTCAGTAGAGACCCTGTCTCAGGAGATTAGGTGGAAGGTTAAAGAGACGACTCTGGGAGTAAAATGTTTACCAAGAAAACATGAGGGCCCGAGTTCCAGTTCCCCCAAAACACACAAACCCAGGGCAGAACTGTGCATCTGTTGTCTTTAGGTCCTAAGAGGAGATGGTGGCACTAAGGCAGGAGAGTCTCTAAAGCTAGAGGCCCAGTAGGCCTGGCATATGCCCCAGAAACTGAAAGAACCTGTCTCCAGCAAGGTGAAGGGTGAAGACTGGCACTTCAAGTCATCCTCTGACCTCCCACACTGTAGAAAGTGAGCACCTGCATTAGACACACGAATGTATGCACACATACACACGTACACGCAAAAAGATTTTAAATAATAATAAGACCAATGGCAAAGGAAGATGCTCAGTGTTGATCTCTGGCCTCTCCACATGCTCCTACTAGTTAGCATGCAAGAACACACACAAACACACACACACACACACACACACACACTCACACACACATCCCAAAATAATTCAGAATTTTTACTAGAAACACAAAAGTTAAGACTTTCTTCATACCAGTTTTAGCTAGAAGGATCAAGAAATTAAATGGTAAAAGGACTAATGTTCGGGACATCTGAAGTTCTTTGATAATCAGACCTTTGTCTTCTACATTCTATACAGAATTGAGGAAAAAAAGCATTTTGTTCATGATGCCTATAAAAAAAGCAGAGAAATATCTTCTGTACTAGTGGCCTCTGGTTCATATCTAACTGTCTGCTAACACGTCTGTACTTGCTCTCTTCTGTGTTCCTTACACAACGACTGCTCACCTCAAGACTTATAACCTTGCTTGAATTCTGCCTACTTGCCAGCTGTGTGGTTTTAAGTAAGTTGTTTGCTCCATCAAGTGTAGGTTTCTCATCCACAAAGTTGGATGAATAAATCATTAACATTATTATTGAAATAGCATAAAAAATGTGTTGCAAACTCTAAACACTAAAGCAAAAAAGTATTATTTGCATTAAGCAATATATTTATAATCTGATATACTATAATTATGGACAGGCAACATAGGTTGGAAATACTAAAATGTTCATGATTAGCAATTGTGGGTTGAAATCTTGCTTTTTAGAGTGCGCATGTTTAAAATGTGGTATTATCCTTGCCAAGGAAGCAACATTTCACTGCACAGCAATGTAGATTCCATGAATCAAGGTCATATGAAGAAATAATTGCACAGCTATGAACAAAAATATTACATCGTCAGCCATGGTAACTATTGAGATGATGAAACAAAATGTGCTTGAACTGAAAGAAAAACATCCCCAGCATTGTGTTATAGAATAACTTGTATCCCAAGACAGGAGGTCAAATTGAATTCTCTTGCTGGTCTCAAACATTTGTCTATCAGAATTGGAAATTATGTGTAATATATTATGACTAGCATTACTATAATAAAGAGATAAAACTATGTAAGTCTTGATATTTATTTCCTCCAATTACCCAAAGAAAGATGGCTTAAATTAATTAATGGTGGCATGAAATGAAAATAGGCAATAAAGAAACAATTAGAGACTCCAGGTATTCATGGATTGAGAAGACACCTCGAAAGATAATGCCCTTGCTGTCCAAGAATAAGGACCAGTTTAGATTTCAGAACTCATATAAATGCTGGTGGCTGTGATCACCCACCTAAAATTCTACTGTTCAGAAGGTATAGATAGAGGATCTTTAAGGCACTAGCTTATCTAGTTGTTTGGTAAACTCTGGGTTTAACTGCGATATTGTGCCTCAAAGAAGAAGATGGAGAACAATGAAGGGAGATACCCAACTACCCAACATCAGCCTTGGGCCTCTGCAAGCATGCACACACACATACACACACACCACGTGCCCAATACATTAAAACACACATAACCACTCATATATACACACATGCAGAAAACAAAGTTCTAGAGATTGTTATAGAGTTTTGAAAGTATGACCAAGAACCAGTATTTCACTCCCTTCCACTTCTAGACACATCAGAGGGATTTAGTCAATATAGTATCCTCCTCATACTTTAATGTTGGAGGCATACAAATAAAAGCTTTGGTGACATTGTAGTAGAGTAGCTTCTTTTCTATTCTCAGTGACAATTATTCTATAGAGGCCTAGGTCCCCCAACCCCCTTTATATCTATCATTACAAGCACCCAGGTCCATTTGAACTTCATTAGGGTAGCTAATTGTCAAGATAGGTGTAAAGGGGCTAGGACAGCTAATGATTAGGGTCTCTCTGGCTCTTCCCACAACAAAACCCAGCCCGAAGTACACAGGGGATTTCCCTTTGCTGTGCCTCTGGACTGTGTATAATATGGATTGCCTCATTTTCCTATCATACACTTGTTCTCCCCCCTGAGACTAGCTCACCATCAATTCATTCATAACCTATCTTGTGTAAGTTATTTGCTCAACCTACTGACAAATGAGGCATTTATAGATCAAAGACACTGGAGACAAAAACTGCTCCCCTTAAGCATTCACTGAGCCTTGAGTGATTTTTTTTCATATCTAGTCAAAAGACTTACATTTTTTTATGTCAATGAACTATGGTGTTGATAATAGAATAAGTGAACTCATGTTAGTATTTCTTGTTAAACAAAAATAAAAATTATACAAGTACAAGATATTTGAAAGATGCGTATATATCTCAAGTGCTTGTATTTTGTTTAAAGACACACCAGGACCTTACACAAAGTAAGACCAAGGAGAATGTGTTACTGGGGAGAAATATATTTTAGAACTAGACCTAAGAGTAAATTTTGACAACATTATTGAATGTCAATGAACAACTTATATGCTTCTTCTGGATCTCAATTTCTTTTTTGTGCAGTAGTATAATGCCTACCTCATAGTGTTGTCCAGGTGATTAACCGACAAATTTGTGTAAAATGTCTATCAATCCATTGTATATAGTTAGAGATCAATGAATAGTAGTTACTAATATAAATATTAGACTATTCTATCTTTATTTTGTGAAGATCAAAAATAGGGGCTATTTTGTCATAAAACAGGAGTGATGTTCAACACATATGTAACAGGACAGTCTGTGAAGAAATGGAGATGCAGTCACTTACCCAAAATCACACAACCTAGCATGGTGAATCAAGATTTGAACCCAGCTATTCTGGTTACACAGACCTGCTAAGCTGTCAGTCATTACGATCTAAATGAAGTATTAATACGCGATCTGTGTGGTTCTTGAATTCTTAGTCATGTCTCAGGAGGAGCTGGCACTCTGAAGTAATTCTGAATTCCAGACTCTGTAAGAGACCTTAACCAAACAAAGTGTGTGTGGGTATCCTGTACAGTTCAACCATAACATGCTATTACCACTGTATGGATTTTGCCCCTTGTTTTAGTCACCAGGTATTTTGGTTCCAGGGACAAAGCTAGTTAAGACTGCATGTCTACGTCTTAACACTATGGTCATCTTTTTCTTCTCCTTTTCCTTCTTTGTTGTTGTTTTGTTGTTGTTGTTGTTGTTGCTTTGTTTTGTTTAGTTTTGAGACAAAATCTCAGACTATAGCTTAGACTGACCTGAAACTCAACAGGTAGGACAAACTCAGTTTGGTAGGACACAAACAAGGCTTAGAACACTAGCAGCTATGGTTTCTTCTTGGAACTGCCTCCTGGCTGAAAAGGACCTCTTTTCTTTTTGACTTCTGTTTCTTTAGTTTGATGTGGGTATGTGTGGGGAGGGGTAGGGAGGTGAGGGGAAGGCACAGGGACAGGGAGAGAGATATAGCCCAAGCTGCACTTGAACTCTCAATATAATTGAAGATGACCTTGAACTCCTGATTATCCTGACACTATCTCCCAAGAGTTGTGATTATAGGTATAGGTATGTACTAGCTTTCTCTTCTAGTAAATTCCCACTGTTAGATTAATTATGTGATTCTCACTCATGAATGTGCCTACCTGATATCAGTAAATAAGGGCCAGAGAAAGGGTCTGGGAAGTGAAGAGGTGATGATGGTTTCTATTAGCATAGTGTTGAAGAAAGACCTCACTGGGAAGGAAACAGTCAAACAAAACTCCAGCGGAGGTGAAGGAGCGAGGCCTTGCTTTCTTGGGGGGCAACAACATCTTCTGGCATAAAAGGTCTGAAAATAAGGCACTGAAATTCTCAGTGCTTATTGTGCAACGTTCATTGCGACAAGTCACTGCAGAGCAAAGAGCTATCCAATAATCCTTGCTTGGATGGGCTGTCTTTCCATGCATGCATATCAGAAATTGCCAGGGGGGAGCTGGGAAGTACTAAGCACTACTCATCTTAAAAGAATAATTACCAAGGACTGCAAGGCTGAAAGGGATCGTACAGCTCATCTAACCCACCTTTTGCTTTTTACAGCAGTAGAGCCAGAGAAAAGAACTCATTTGACCAGATTCAGGCATGTGGTTGACTGGGAAACTTGAACTGCTGTCTTCTGATTCTTCTAGTTCAAGGATCTTTTCGCAGCATTACTCTATGATTTCAACATCAACAATTGATTCCAATTAAGGCTTTAAGTTCACTGGCAGCAGATAGCTAAGGCTCTGCCTCTGTCAAGAATGCCAAGTTCCCAGGAAAGTGTAGATAACACATTGCTCAAGGGACTTTAATAAACCTTCGATACATAACACATAAAGGACAGGTGATAGTCCTTAACCTTCATATGGGAGTGGCAATATTATCAACATATGCTCTTTGTTATGTTGGGTTCTGTCCGAAATTGCAAGACTCAAGCCCTCTGGTTCTGTCTAATTCTATATCTCATCTCAGTTGCTTTTCTGTCCTCTCCAAGGTTTCCTGAAAGTGACCCCTACATTGGTGGCATTCTGCCCCTTGGGGTAGTAAGATCTGCCATATTACTTCATCCTCATTAGGCTACAGGAGTGCCCAAGGCAGCATTGCCAGCTTGCAGAAACCCAAGCTCTGGCAACCTATAGAAGTCTGATGACAAGGATAACAGTGTGAAGAAGGGCCATGCCAGAGCTTCTTCTGTTAGCAGCTTCCAGATTATCATCTTGCGAGGCTCTCGGTAGGGCATATATGTTTTCATGACATGAAACAAAGGCTTTTGTTTTCTGTCTAGAAAAAAAAAAGTGCAATGTTATTCCTATAGCTAATAGTTCTGCCTCAGGCTCTGGAGCATAGTGTAGACATTGCATGTAAGCTCCTGACAACGGAACCAAAGGAGTAAGATGATTGCCCTGAGTAAAACAGTTCAGCTGCTGCCTGATGCATGCGGGCTTGCCTGCTTGAGCTGTAAGTTTCCATAGCGTGCTTGGCCTAAGTTGGAACTCTATGCATATTACCCTTCCCTAGATCTACTTAAGATTCATTTTCCTACAAACATTATTAAGGAAAAATATTTGCCAATAGTTTGGTGATTCTCAAGCTTCCTGATGATATGACCCTTTAATACAGTTCTGTAACACAATTAATAAAAACCCAGAGACAGATATTGGGGATCAACCTGAAGGTCAGAAAAGCAAAACAGTCAGCCACTGGCTCTTACCTCTACCTCAGTCTGAAATGGTGATTCTGCTTCCAGGAATCCTCAGAATGAGACTGTGTGTGAGAGCTGTCTCCTCCCATTTTATATTCCTCTCTCTGGCTGGGATCAAAAGTGTGTACCACTGCTGCCTGGTTTCTGTGGCAAACTAGTGTGACTGCGAGGATTAAAGGTGTGTGTCACCACTGCCTGGTCTGTAAGGCTAACCAGTGGGGCTGTTTCACTCTCTAATCTGATCTTCAGGCAAGCTTTATTTATTGAAATACAAATGAATTTCCCCATTTGTCTAAAATAATAAAAGGCTATAAATAATATAAGAAAAAGATATACAATAAATATAATGACTATATGCAATAAACACAGGCAATAAAAACATAAACAATTTCTAGTCCATCTGCATTTGACAAATTCAGAGAAAATACTCCATATCTATCCTATCTTAGTGAGTCCAAAGTCCTGTACCTAATTTACTTTCTATCACAGCTTGCTTTCTGCATCTGGTAAACAAGGAAAACTGTAACTATAATTATCTAATCTTGAACTCCCTCTGAGATCTAAGAAGGAAATAATACTAACTGTGGAATGTGCTGTAATATTGGAAGTACAAGCAAGTGACTTCCAGAAAAATGTGAGAAATGACAGAGACATCTGGCTGCCTGGACAGTCGCCCAAAGTTCCTCTGCAACATTGGGCCATCTATCTTTGGCCTACAGACCTAGTATATCTGACAGACATTTCTGTGAAGCAGAATATACTGAAGGCTGTTCCCTCCTTATCTTGACAGTGTTTGGAAGTCACTTTTTTGTGTCCTGCTTGTCCAATTAGGACAGCATACTTCCAACAGTCAAGGCTGGGGCATTTTCTGGCCTAGTGGTTTACTTCTGCCACAAAGGAAGTAAACTCCATGTGGAGTTTCTTTAGTGCCCATGATCTTCTCTGACATAGACTGATGCTGCCAGGAGCAGACATGTTCCATTGTCATAAAAAGAAGCCTGGGTTACTAAAACATCTTCAATGCTATATTCTGTAGATCTCTGGAGTGTTTGAAGGTGACTTGGTTGACCTTGAAAATATACCTACTGTGACTACAAGTTCAATTGTAATAGATGACTAATTACTAAACTGCATTCCCTTATTATCCTAAACAGTAGGTAATAATAACTTTCAAAGACTAGAAATTTGTATTACATTGTTAAATTAGCTGTCTAGGTGCAATACCTCGAACAAGATGTGAAACATATACTCAGTATATTTTAACAAAATTAATCTCTAATTTGTGTCAATATACAAAATTTGTATACAGTATACAAAAGGCCAATCCAATGTAAAACATTTAAAACTAGTAGTTGCTTTCTAAAAGTAGATTCAGTAATCTACCATTTTATCTTATCATATCTATGTCCTCCTTTTTTTCTTTTCAGAGTAGATTCAATAATCTACCCTTTTATCTATAATCCCCCTTTTTTTATTTTCAAAACCAGAACTTTGAATCTAATTTCCTTTGTTTAGCTTTTTTCCTGACCATTACCAATAATGACTTGCAACCAACACCCCTAAACAATGACAAATATCCATAATCCATTGAACAATCAAAGACCACCAACACCACCTCTTGGAAATGTGGGCATTGTATTCTTAAATTTATTTCCTGCTGTCTGGGGACTATGGTATCTTTACAGGATCCTAAAAAGAAAAAGTTTTGGTTAATTATCAAGTCCTGAGAGAAGTAGCTTTATCATTTGTTGTCCCATCTTTGCATAATGGGAAAGTGCAGGACTTGTCTCAAGTCCTGGCTACAGTAATCTATTAGGCTGGATCATCTCAAGTAACCATCTTGAAATTGTCCTAAGCAGTTTGTAGTCCAAAGTTGATTTTTAAGGGGTGCTATCGGCTGAATGGCATCATATGAACAAGGTGGAATCATTGTTATGGGGCCCCATCTTCTTCCTGGAGACTTTGAAGATTACTGTAGGAAAATTTATTGTTCACTATGGAAAATGTAAACATTATTCATATCAAAATGAACAGTTTGAATTTTGATGGACATATGTTCAAAGAAAGATACCATAAAGACGAAAATATGTTAAGGAAGTAAAATTTTTGAAAGCAGAGTTTTGATAACCTTAATCCCTAGATTTTTATCTTCCTTCTGACACACACCAGCTAGCTGATATGAGATAGAAACTCTGAATTTTTCTTTTAACAACATGCTTGGATTTAGAGAAAAAAGCCACAGTCCAATTCCAAACCTAGCTTTGATTTTTAAGTGAGTTGGGAGAAGTAAGTAGATATGTATGTTTAAGTAGTGAGCTTTTACACTGAAGAGAATATTGGTATCATAAGTCAGATTTCTCTTTACTTGGTGATCCTATCTGGATAGTTATCTTTTCTTTTCTTTGTTTTTGTTTTTGTTTTTTTCACATTTAATTTTTTTATTATTGCATTATAAATAGTACCATTCAAGATTTCCACCTCCTCCGCTCCTCCCATTTCCCTCCCACTCCCCCACTCCCCCCTCCCCATTTCCCCTCCAGTCCTAAGAGAGGACAGGTTACCCTGCCCTGTGGGAAGCCCAAGGCCCTCTCACCTCCATCCAGGCCTAGGAAGGTGTGAATCCAAACTGACTAGGATCCCAAAAAGCCAGTACATGCAGTAGAATCAAATCCCAGTGCCATTATCATTGGCTTCTCAGTCAGTCCCCATTGTCAGTCATATTCAGAGAGTCTGTTTCGATCACATGCTCATTCAGTCCCAGTCCAGCTGGCCTTAGTGAGCTCCCACTAGATCGGGCACACCATCTCAATGGGTGGACGAATCCCTTGTGGTTCTGACTTCTGTGTTCATCTTCTCCCTCCTTCTGCTCTTCAACTGGGCCTTGGGAGCTCAGTCCAGTGTTCCAACGTGGGTCTCTGTCTCTATCTCCATCCGTCGCTGGATGAAGGTTCTTCTACTCTTCGACTGGACCTTGGGAGCTCAATCCACTGCTCTGGTGTGAATGTGGGTCTCTGTCTCTATCTCCATCCATCAGACGAAATTTCTATGGATGTGATCAAGATATTCATCAGTGTGACTATGGGACAATGATAGTTCCGGCACCCTCTCCTCTGCTGCCCAAGGACCTAGCTGGGGAAATCCCTGTGGACACCTGGGATCTCCTCTAGAGCCAAGTATCTTGCCAGTCCTAAAATGACTC
>PVIU01003602.1:0-141865 GCA_004026605.1 Ondatra zibethicus
CCCACACACTAATAGTAGGAGATTTCAACACTCCTCTCTCACCAATGGACAGGTCAACCAGACAGAAACTTAACAAAGAAATACGAGATCTAACAGATGTAATGAATCAAATGGATTTAATAGACATCTATAGAACATTCCACCCAAACAGGAAAGAATATACATTCTTCTCAGCATCTCATGGAACCTTCTGTTTCATTTCTTAGAGACATAAAAAAAATTCAAGCCACTCGGTGGTGGCCCATGCCTTTAATTCCAGCACTCAGGAGGCAGAGGCAGGTTGATCTCTGAGAGTTTGAGGCCAGCCTGGTCTACAAGAGCTAGTTCCAAGACAGCTAGAGCTACCCAGAGAAACCCTGTCTCAAAAAACAAAAACACAAACACAAACAAACAGTCAAGAATTTAAGAATTTAACATGACACTATGCTTGATTCTTCTCAAGGTGTCCCTCCTGGTCCTAGACACTTCAATCACCCCCTTGTGTTTCACAGGTCTGTGAGCCAGTATCTATGTTTGCATCATATGGTATAGTTACCCGTGGCCCAGGTAATTCCCACTGGTTTATGACTTTAATAGGGACAACCTGGCTTGTTCAGGCAGTTGAGTTCCTAGTGGATTTGAGAAAAAGAACTCATAGAAACAAGGTCTGTCTTACAGTAGATTGCAAGAGCCATGCATTTGGGGATTTCTTAGCAGTTGTTTACTGTGATGACTGAGTAGAGAACAGTTTGTGATAATAGGAAGGTGCTGGTGAGGATGAGAAGGGGGCAGGGTTTGCTGACCCTTGCTGGTAATGCCTTTGGAGTCAGTGCTGCCTGTATTTTGGCAGTTTGTGGGGACACCCTTAATACTGAATAGTCACCATCACAGTCCACAGCACTGGTTAAACAGCTTCAAACTCTTAAAAACCCAGTGGAGTCCAACGAATACATAATTTTCTTTATTGTTTCCTTATTAACTGAGTTTACTGTTTATGGGATACTTTTAATTCATTTATTCATTTTGGTTTTTGAGATAGAGTCTTGTTAGATAGTTTAGGTTTGTCTTAAATTCTTTATTATTATGCTCTATCTTCTTGAATGCCCAGGATTACAGGTATGTAAAATCTGGCCTTTTATTTTAAGTACAGTATGTACTAGGCTTGGCTATGATTCCCTGAAGTTTGAAGTACAGAATGCCACCTAACTCTTCGTCCCAAAGATTTACCTTACTTACATGTGACCCTAGAGCAAAAAATTATTTCTTTTTTTATACATTCTTTCTACTCTGAGAAGGAAAGCTACATTCCAAGGCCCCGATGTTTCCAAAAAAATATTATTAGCTTTGTCAAGGTGACCACAATAAGTAACAGTTGAAGAGGAAGTTAAGAGGCTCCACCTTCCCTGAATGTCTATGAGCAAATGGATAAAGGCATGCTTTGGGATAAGGAGACATTTTCTTCAGTGGTGTAACAACCAGAAAGGTGCTCCTGGTCTTATGAAGACTCTGTCACTCATTCTCCTGCAAGCAACACCATCTATGCTCATTGTACTGCCACAAAAGAGTCATTATAGTAGCAGAGCTGGTCATGAAAGGAAGAATATTAAAGTCTGCTGGAGTCCAAGAGGAATA
Source organism: Ondatra zibethicus (assembly GCA_004026605.1). Classification (NCBI taxonomy): domain Eukaryota; kingdom Metazoa; phylum Chordata; class Mammalia; order Rodentia; family Cricetidae; genus Ondatra; species Ondatra zibethicus. Next base: position 1,612 of record PVIU01003602.1, read on the forward strand.
AGAAAGAGAGAGAGATGGAGTGAATACAGCCAAAATAGATTTCATGAAAATGTCTTCATCTTAATATATACTAATAATCTTTTCTTCTCTCAACCAATAGTATCTTCTCCTCTACTTCACAGAATAATATTGCTGGTAGACATTACTGGCATTTACAACTGTCTTGTATATTAGTTGTTCAACTTGCCATGACTTGACTATATCAAAAGGTTTGAGGTCCCCAATCCTCAAAATGCTTTCCTCCCTTTTAACAAAATCCTTAGAATCTTTTAGGACCTTGATAAAATGTCCCAGTTTCTTGAAGTCATTCATCAGTTCTCAGATTCCAAATTTAATGCATTTCTGTTGATCATTCAGGCCATGTGCTTTGAATCACAAATGACAAAGCTTATGCCCTGCCTTCTCCAACTAATTTAACATTTTGACACAGAGTATGTCTTATTTTTAATTGAATATTACCATATATAGTGCATTGGAAAATGTTTATAATAGAATTGTAAAGCTAATTTTGTATACTTAGATAAACAAGGCTTGAAATACATATTTTCTTAATGGAAGACTCTAGATAGAGATATGTTTTAATCTTTGATTTTATTCTCTTTCTTTATATTTTTGCCAAACTAGATAACTTTTTGTTTGGTTTGTGTTTGTGTGTATCTTTCATTTCAATCATGGCTTACTGTTTTATTTTTTCCTCTTTTTAAAAAAAATTTTCTTACATGGATGCATATAACTGTATAACTACAACCTGCTGAGTCCATTTACTGTTGCTCATATGTATATGTTTTTAGTTCTTCGACTTAATACTGGATATAATCAGAGGGTTCATTTTAGGGAAGATTTATTCTTTTAAAAGTTATTAATAGCTTGAAGTTCTTCAAACTAGGGATGGGGTCTTGAGAGTTTCCCCCAAGCCATTATATGTTACTTGGTGCTGTTTCTGTTCTAGTTCCCATATTGTTGATATTTCATGAATGCAGCTGCTCTGTCCTGTACAGAAAACAGAATCTCTTAGTGAATGCCTTGTTCCTTTGGCACTTTAAATTTTTCTTTCCCATCTCTGGATTTTCCCTGATCTTTATGTATAAGAGCTGTGTTGCAGACGTATCACTTGGGGTTGGGCACCCCATGATCAGTTCTCTATGTTTTGGACAGTTATGGCTTTCTGTAATGGTTTCTATATACTGTGAAAGGAACATCCTTGATACGGAATGAGAGATACACTGATTTGTGGGTATAAAGGTAACTATTCATACTGCAGTTAATAACTGTATTGGTTTAGGAAAGTGCTGGGAATAAGTGCACTTCTCATTCCATAGCCTCACCATCCATGTGTAATTGATTAGGTTTAAAGTACCAGGCATGAACTCCCTTCTATTGAGTTGGTCTTACATTCATTTATACATCTGTTGGTTATACCTAAGATATAAGTGTCACAATTGTACTTTTAGGGATATCTTGTATTTATTTTTGTGTTTCATAGATATCATAACTAGGCAGGAGTATTGATTGCTTTTCTCCTTTCACAGCTTATATAGCACCTTCTGGTATACTGAAAGCTATTCCTCAGAGAGTATGCTCATAGCTCAGTTCCAGCTCAAAACTTCCAAGTCTTGTGTCTGACATACATGGTGTTTGCAGCAATAGGTACTTACCTTCAAATTCTGGGAGGTAGCCAGTGCCTGGTTCTTGGGTTTGTGTTAGTCTGTGACTCTTGGGGGTAGTATAATCACTTTTGATTGGCATAACATTATTTAGGACAGAATCTAATGCATTCCAAACTGGCCTCAAACTCACTATATGGACAAGATAAGCTTTGAACTGCTGTTGCTCTATCTCCTGATGCTGGGATAACAGCCATGAAACACTACACATGGATAGATTAGGAATTTTTCACTCAGTAGATCTTAGAATTGTCCCCTGAATTAAAAAAGAAAAAAGAATATTTTAGGCTGTGGAGATGAAAAGTGGCTTACTTAGAAAGTACAACAGGAGACTCTAAGTTTTTCTTTGGAGTCACATAATTTTATGAAATAAATAGACAATATAACGCACAATATTTGAGACTGATAAATTTTGAATTTCAGTATTAAACATAAAGAATTCTTAACGTGGAATTACACAAAGGATTTTTAAGCAAGTTAATAAAATTCTATTTAAAAGTTACCTTAGGTCTCTTAAGGCAAACTCTTCAGGTCGTAGAACCGTTAAAATTGTGGTTATCTTGTGCTTGAATTTGACCTGCACACGACCAGATAGCATTGGTACCTATGCTTGTATGCCATTTACAGTCACAGTTCTCAGACATAGCTGGTCACCCTAATAACATTTGTCCTGAGCTTAATCCATGGTAACAAATGCTGTTAAATGTTTGACAGGTATTTACTCATTTAATCCCCTGAATAGCTCAATGAGATGGATATCATCTCCTTATTAACCAAGATGGAAATTGAAGCAAAAAAAGGTTAATTGACTTGTCCAAGTTCTCACAACTAAAAATAGCAGAGTAGAGATTTAAATTCAGTCAGGATGACTTAAAAGTCCCATGAGACCTCTGGTCTTACCAGATATACCATGTAGAAATTTACTTCCCTGAACTACTTAACTGTCTTTAAAGTAAAGCAATAGATTTCTACTATTGGCAATTTTATTTTAATTTCTGGCACTCTGAATCCTAACTAAAATGTATAGACTAAGGTTTTAATTGAACTCTTGATTATTTCCAATTCCTTGGAGAGATCTAGATTTAGAAAATGAAAATGTAACATGTTAAAATGTAGAAATTATTCTTAAAAATGTCATTTAGTTAAAAAAATCTCTTATAGCATCAAGTTGTATGTGTATGTACTCATGTGTGTGTTTAAACATGTGTGTACACATCATGCATGTAGACATTGATGCCTTGTCTTTATTAGTTACTTTCAACGTTATTCTTTAAAACAGGATTTCACTGTGTCTGGAGTTCACTATTTCTTTCTAAATGGATGACCAGAAAATGCCAGGAATCTTCTCATCTTTGTGTCCCATTAGAACTGGGATTGTAGGCAAGTGCCACTGTGCCTGTTTGTTTTTATTTAATGAATAATTTATTAGTTTTTGTAATCAAACACACATAGATAAGACCTTGCATACTTAAAATAGTGCATCACCCCTGTACAAATGGAAAAAAAATTAACTTCAACATTTCTAGGACAAAATGGCTGGTAAATTCTGTACAATGCCAACTTAATGTGATAAACTGGAATACTTTTCCCCAAAGTTGACAGTATAGCTAAAGTTTCCAAAAATTCAAATTATATATACATTATATATATTTATATAAAAAGACCAATAATAGCAGTATGTTATGCATCAATAGCAGCAACAGCTTTTCCAGGTTCTGCAGTCATTTGAGTAAGATTGTAGAGACATCCAGCTTACCCCATTAAAAAAAAAAAAGTGAAAACAAAATCCCAGAAAACAGCACAGTTCTGTTGCACTTGTAGTACCTGGCACTATTTTTTTAAAATTGGCTTCTCAATCATCATCTGGAAAGAAAACATTCTGATCAACATCATTAGAAACATTTCTGATAAAGCATGGTCACTACTATGTATCATAAAACAGGGGCAAGCTATTTCACATCACAGAGGTACAAGACAGTACTATCCTACATCTACACTACTAGAAGATACAGCTGAAAAGGCAGTATTTGAGACTTGATCCCACTTTTCCAGCAGAGGGCTCAAAAGATGGTTTGACACAGATCTGTAAAAAAAAACCACACACACACTCTAAGATAGGGTTTCTTTTCACTAGTGGCACAGTTCTAAGGATTCATTCTTTCCCTGAACATCAGTTTAAAACTGTTACTAAAAAAAAGAAAAGGTACTCAGAAAACAAAGCCCTACAATCACTGGATTCATATGAAGATGACCTAATCGAGACAAGTAACACCTGAATCACACTTAGAATCCTGCACTGCAAACACTTTCCCTACTGAGATATCTTTCCAGTATCCAAACACAATGGTGTGTAGTCCATTGGATTTGATTCACATGAAATAACTTGAATACATTCCAATAGAAAATTGCTGTACCATGGTACTATGATAGCGTCTTGAGACTGATTCGTGTATTATTGAGTGTTTCCTAAGGACACTGTAACAAAATACCACATGCTCCGACAGTGACTTAAAAGAGCAGAAGTTCATTTTTCTCATAGCTATAGAAGAAAAAAGTTCAAGGACAAAATGTCAGCAAGACTGGATCATTCTGGAAGCTCTGAGCATATCTCCACTTAAGCTTCCCTTTTGACTTCTAACAGTTGCTGGCAATTGTTGGAGTTCTTGATTTTCAGCTCCTCTGACTCTTTCCCTGCATGGCAAACAGGCTTCATGCATCCTCAGGAAGACAATAGAATACAGCCTAGAGAATCCTTGTAAAATTGTAAAAATGAAGGACTTGTATGTTATGGCTTTTTAGCAAAATGACATCTCTCCAAAATAGATATACCCTAAAGGAAACTCTTTGCTTATACAAAGTTTTACTTAAATATCTTTCTAAGTTAAATCACTTTCCTTGAGGTAAAAAAAATCTAAACTTTGAATTTATTAAAGATACAATAGTTATTTACATGGGATAGGCTGACAAAGATATTATTATGAGCACTACTCTATCAGAACTGTAGAGTGAACCAGAAGTCATCAACCCTGGATCTAGAGGTAGGAAGTGAAGGCAAGAGAGGAAAGCTTTGGGTGTCAGAAGCAAAGCTTTGTTGATAAGAAAATATATTAATAATGAAAATAGTCAGGAGGGGTTGAGGTGTCTCAGTAGGTTAGTGTACCTTATACCAAGCCTGATGTCCTTCTTTCTATCTCTGGGACCCAGACAGGTGTGGAGGAAAGAGCCAACCCCTGTAAGTTATCTTCTGACATTCACACATGTGTTATGGCACTCATACACATGCACATAGACATGCACATATGCACAATAACTAAATTCACTTAAACTTTTAAGCAATGATGACTCCATAGTTGGTACCATCAAATTAAATAAACTAATTTTGATGTTTTTCCATGATTTTTCTCTTAATTTTGAAATTCAATAGAACATTTACAAAGAATAACAAACACAAAAACCCTTACACAGTTTCTTTGCTCCAATGGGTGTTGATAATACATGATACAAATATAATCTTTTAATAATTACATATTGTATTGCATATAAATTGTACAACATATAAGTATAGAGGATTTGTATATAATGTGCTAAATATATGGATAGCATATATTTTATCAATCATGTTTTATATAATTATATTTATATTAATTTTAATTGCATTTATACATTGTATTAGTTTGTGTGTATATGTATGTGTGTCTAAATATATATGTGTAAATGCACATCTGTGTGTGTTTTCTCAATTAAATTAAGCAGATCACCAAGAGAGGGTGAACTTTTAGGTAAACGATAGATGTTAATGGGTTATTAGTCTCTAAGATTCATATACATCAGTAATATTTTTAATATGACATTGAAAGTGAGTCTCTGCACCATCAGACCTTCAGCAGAAGTTCTGTGACTTTGAAAACATTGATTAACACATGCTGGTGTCAATAGGAAGCTTAGTGCTTTCTCCAGTGCATTTCCCTAGAAAACACAAGAAAATTATTTGGGTTGGTCTGATTATTCACTGTCATTTATCTTTCTTGATCCAAATTTATGAGCGTATCTCTATACTATGCTCACCCATTCATCCTGGAGACTTTGATGAAGAGAGTTTCATTCATTTTCTGTACTGGACTACTCAACTAAAGTCAGCAACATGGTAATTCTTACCCTGTGGAAAGTGGACACTTATTTTTCTTTTCATTTTTTTCTAAGTTTTTTAATTTGAGTGTGGAGGAATAGCATTTATGCCAAGACATGGGAGTGGAAGTCAGAGTACAATATGTAAAAGTGGGTTTTCTCCTTCTCTCGTGTGAATTCCCAGGAACAAACTCAGGTAGTCAGTCTTAGAGACAGAGTGCCATTACCCACTGAGCTATCTCACCAGTCTCCCAAAGTGAACATTATATTCCATCTGTGCTTGCAGAAATGAGGCTGGACAGAAGCCAAGTCACTGACTATCCCATGGGGAAGGATGACTCTAGATAATTACAGTGCTTGGGATACCTGGAATATTAGTTAGATACGAGACAACTTCAAATATCTTTTACAACAAATTTGTTGACAAAATCAAGACTTTAGCCATTAGAGCACATAGGAATTTTCAAGCAGAATTTCCAGTGTAGAAAATGTAGGGTTTTCTTTCTTTAAATTCAATTCAAATATTTCAAAGCCACTCGATCAAAGTATAGGATGCTTAATCTTGGATATGATTGTTTTTTTCCATTGTCCCAGGGTAGTGCGAAGGTCCCAGGTAACAGTATAAATCATTTGTGACCATTCTTCATTTCTTCTATTCTTTATATTCTTGTAGAGATGCCAAAGTGAGAACTCTCTTCCCACACCAGAGAAGACTAGTTCAATTTTCATCTTTTTCCCACAGTCTTCCACTCTAGGACAACTTCCTTGGTATCATCCATGAACTGTGGTTATTATTTTTTGATGAATCTGTTGATTTCATACATCATTAAGTGCCAAGGGAACACAAATTCTGGCTACTTTCTCTAAATGGGGAAAGAAAAAAAAAGCAACTGTTGGCAAATTCACCACTGAACATACGGTGTAATTTGTAGCACTTTACATACATTCAGTTAATTAGCATAGAAACAATCCTGTAAAAGATGCCATCCTGCTTTCTATAATTGAGAAACTGAGGCACAAATAAATCAATTTAGTGGTCAAATTTCACATAGACAATGAAATGCTGGAAGTAGGACTCTAACCAAAGTTGCCTTTAAATTCCTTTAAAGCTTCTTTGTTCATGCAATGGAATAAATTCTCTTGCCATTCTCATAGCCGTGAGCCATTGCAAAGAAATTTTGAAGATTCTATAAGATTCATGAATCATACTGATAATCAAATTGGTAATAACACAAACACTGAGGTTTGTATCCTATGTACAGAGAGAATGAGGAATTATAAAGGTAGTGGTGGGTCTATGACCAAAGCGCACAAGGGCAACTGAATCCCATGGAATGAAGTCCTAGTCCTGTCATTCACTGCTGGCTCTCATGTTTCTCTGACATTTAATTCACATTTAAACTGAGCAAAAGACAATGTAACTGAATTTCAAAATCGTTGACTTGATAAATACTGCAATGTGTTACATTGTCAAGCACCAAATCCTTATATTTTGTATATTTTAATAAGAAATGCTAACTAAATAATCAAATACCAAACAGATATTAAAGTATTTCAAAGTAGAATAAAGTAACAACAATTTAATCTAAAGTTTTGCATAAATATGATTCTTAATTTGTTTTTTAAAAGGTTAATTTGGAGTCACCCTACCCAGCACCTTATCTGATGTTGGCACCATGTAGAGTCTGACTGAAATTCTAGGTAGATTTTTCTCATACTGATTCCTACACCTGCCTGTCTATCATCTACACTAGCCATTTAACACATTAAAGGCGGTTGAACCTGGGAGAGTGGAGCCTAAAATTGAGGTGGACTAAAATATCACATAATAGCCAACCTTATTCAGAGCATCAGACAATTTAAACTTTGAAAGTAAAGGAGAATTACATGAGTGAAGTTCCCATGAGTTCAAACTGTATATAATCACAAAAATAAGCCTCCCATGGCAAAACACATTTTCCCATGGAGGCATAAAAACAAATAACAACAGTCATTTGTAATGAATAATCTAAAGTAAATTCATTTCTGTTTGCTATACCTGGGAAAGGCAAAAAAGCACATTCCAAGAACAATTCTGTGCTTTCACAGAAAGTGAGATCACATGTCTCTTGTCTTGGTTTTTTGTTTGTTTGTTTGTTCATTTGTTTGCTTTGTTTTTTTTTTTTAAATTTCTGAGTTTTCTCACAAGCCATTGCACAATTCCCTTTTTGGACCATGTTTTGACATCTACCCACTGTCCTACTTTAAAATCTATAGATTCTGGTCCAGAACTTCTGGCACAAATACCCAGAGCCAGTCTGTCTCCCACCAAACAATGTGTCCAGGAACTACATAGTATCTTGAGCACTTGACTCCAGACAAGGACTCCTAAAATAGCTGCCATGCTACCAACATTCTCCTAATGGTAATGTGACGTTCTGCTCCTTGCCTCCATGGAGCACTATCCATATCCACAATGAACTTCCTGGTTAGCCCTTGCTAACCAGGAACCACCTATAGATTTGGCAAGATCATCAGAGAGAATCTTCTGATCCTACAGATTTAGCCCTAATTGTCTACGTTACACCTAACCCTAGATGAGCTGAAACTATGCAAAATGCTCCATCACATGCAGACACAGAATGACCCAAGAATGAACACCATGCACAATTCAGCTGGTCTACAACTTAACGAAGTTGGAATCAGATGTAAGACTTTATTGATCAAAAGTAAAAAGGGGAACACATTCAGATCGTTTGGCCATGTATCTATCTCTTTTTCTTTTTTCCTATTTTTCCCATGTCCACATGCTTCCCCTTCCTTTGTAAACCAGCTGTCATATATTTTTATGACCTTAGACCTTCAGTTTCTCAAAATCTCCTTCAAAGTACTAACATATATCTAATTGAGTATCTCTACATGTTTGATGCCCAACACAATGACTGCTTCCCTCTTGCTTTTACTTACATGCTTCTCATGGAAGCATCCCCTCCGCTAACCAATGAAAGTTTCCTGTAAACAGGGCCCCTATTAAGGCACCATATGCTACAATCCACAATGCTTAAGAATCGACATAACTGAGGATAAGGAGAATGAAGAAACAAGAGGCACACACAGAAAAGCTGGGACCTTGTATGTCGTGTTCTGTGATCGAGACATACCAATACCATCTGGAAATTTAGAATATTTACTATATACAACACAAAAGAGGAGATTTCTATAAGAGAGAAATCTCAGATTGAAGTTATCTGGGAGGAGGAAATTGCCATAAACTCTTTCTGTATAAACTGGTTTTAAGGTCCCAGTCACATATAACCATTCATACATCCATATTTTGCTATACTCATCAATAATGCACATTTACTTAGGAGTTCTTTGGCACTGTACATTGGAGTAGTAACAAACAATGATTGAAATAAGCACCAAACAAGATGATGCTAAATATCTACACCAAGAAACACGATCAATGACCTTATTCCAGAGGCAGTCATAAACACTAATGAAAAAGATAAGCAATGCAATATATTTCCTCTAGGAATTAGCATTCCACTGTAATGTTCCCTGAGAAAAACAACTTAATTAATACAGAACACAATTTCAAATCAGGAGTTATAAATATATTCAAGGAACTAAAAGACAGTATGAACAAGGCCTCACTGAAGATTATAAAACATGAACAAACAATCGAATACAGCAATGAAAATAATTTAAAAAATGAAAATCAAATTTAATAAATCCCAAAGAAATAAAATGTAAAATGAAAAGCTCAAGGAGTTTAACAAAAATCTCAGAAGAAAATCCTGTCAAAATTTAGGATCAAGTTGAAGAGAGAATATTGTGTCTTGAAGATAAAGTAGGACAATGAATCGATCCAAGAAGGAAAACATTAAGCCTAAAAGCACTTGCAATACCCAAGAACTCTATAACTCTCTAAAAAGTTCAAAATTACAAGTAACAGTTATGAAAAGAGAAGGAGAAGGAGGAAGAGAAGAGGAAACAAGTCAAAATCACAGAAAATATTTTCAACAAAATCATTCAAGAAAATTTCCCAAATCTAAGAATATAAATGTGATTAAGGTCCAAGAAGCATAAAGAATTCTATCTAATGAAAATATTAAATGTACATAAGAAAAAAAGTATATTGAAAGCAGCAGGGGAGAAGGAGCAAGTCCCCATTAGAGAAACACTTGACTCTTCAATGGAATCTTTCAGGATGGAAAGGACTGGAAAGATGGTCTACAAGTTCTGACAGAACACTAATGACAGACTGTACTTCACAAAACTGTCTTTAATAATTGAAGAAGAAAATGTTTTCAATGATAAAAAGGTTGATGGAATTTTATTTCACAAAACCAGCTCTACTGAGGCTACTGGAAAGAAACTGGAAAACAAGGGGGAGGTGGCAAGATGGATACTGTGAAGAATTCAACCAGACCTACATATAACCAATGACAATACTCCCTAATTTATCCAATGAAATGGAAAGGCAAGGAGCATTTCCAAATTGTATGAAGCCAGTATTGCATAATCTGAAAAACATTTAATAAGTAAAGTTATTGACCAAATTCTATAATGAACATAGAAGTACATATTCACAATAAAATAATTGCAAACTAAATTTTAAAAAATCACAATTATTATCCACCATGAACAGTTGGCTGCATTCCATATATGCAGGGATGATTCAAAATATGCATGTCAATATATGTAATCCATCATATAAGGGGACTCAAGGTTAGAAAACATGTGATTATCCCATTAGCCCCAGAAACATGTTTGGCAAAATCCAACATGCCTTCATGATAAAAATCCTGGAGAATCAATGGATACTGGTAACATACATCAATTTAAAATAGGCAAAATGCAACAATTCAACAACCAATATCACCTTAAATAGAGAAAAGCTCAAAATATTTCCACAAAAATTATGAACAGTACAAGAATGGTCATTCTCTCTATTCTTATTCAATATAATTCTTTTCTTAACTAGAGCACTAAGACTAATAAAGAAAATAAAGGGAATAGAAACAGAAAAATAAGAAATCATTACCTACAAACAATATGCTTCTATTACCAAAAGAGTCTAAAAATTTCATCAGAAAATTCCTACCGCTGATAAATACATTCAGAAAAGTAGCAGGATGCAAAACTAACAAAAAATAATTAGCAGCCTTCATCTGTACCAACAAGAATCACAGAGAGAAAGAAAGCAGGGAAACAGTACTATTTAAAATAACACTAAAAGCAATCTTGGAATAAATCTATCTGAGGAAATGGAACACTTATATAATAAAAACGTTGACAATGAAAACAGAAATAGAAGATATGCCAAAAGATTTAAGTACCTCCTGTACTCATGATCTGATGGAATTAATATTATTAATATTAATATTATGAAATTGTATTCTACCAGAGGCTGTTTAGAGTTTTCACACAAAACTCCATCAAAATTCCAACCATTTCTTCATAGAAATTGAAAAATAATCTTAAATTTTATTTAGAAATACACACCCTTATTATATGAGACCAATGAGCATCTATTAAAGGGTCTCAAGAATTTATTTAGGTACAAGATAGGGATAAATACTCACTGACACAGAACACAATAAAAGTCACTGCAATCCAGCTGCTGTGTCCTGCTGTTCTGCCCTGGGACCAGCCCCTCCTTGCTCTGGCTCTAATCATCTAGAAAGAGAAAGAGTGAGAGTATGTGACCCCTCTCCCTCAGTTCTTAAGCAAACACATATGCAGATAAGACCATGTCCTAGGACTTGCTGCCCCCAAGGTAATTGGCTAAACTGATTGAAATCTCACAACACTTTCCCTGTTTTCTTTTAAATAAAAGGGTTCTAATTCTAACATAAACTATATACAATAAGAACAACTATCAAGTATTATGCAGAAGAAAGAAAAGGTAATAATATAAACAAAAATGAAATTGCAACCAACAAAAATGACATCAATCAAGAAACACAAGCTAAATGTTCAGACCATAGGGAATTGGCAAATTGTAGAGATTATTCCAATAGCTGTACTATCCTGGAAAGTCTAAGTCTTGTACCCAATAACCCTAGCTAAGATATCAGAGGATTGTAACTATAACTATCTAATATTTAACCATATGAAGGAAATGAGAAGAAAAATAATAGTACCTGACTAAGCAGGAAGTGCAAGCAAGGGACCTGAAAAAGATTCAAGACATGACAGAAACAGTTGACTGCCTAGACAGTCATCCCATGTTTCTCTGTAACATTGGGACAGCCATCTTTGGCTATAGGCCTAGAACATCTGACAGACCATTTTCAGAAGCAGAAAAATTGGAAAGACTGTCCTACCCTATCTTGGTAAGGTTCAGCAGTCACTTTTTCTTGTATCCTGTTGTCTGGATTGGACAGCATTATTGTTAGCAGTAGAGGCAACAGAAGTTCTATGTCTAATAAGCCAGACTTTCCAAGAGGAAAACAAGCTCAATATGGACTGTTTTCACTGCCCATCATTCTCTCAGGAGTAGATTTGTACTGCAAGGAGCAGTTATGTCTCACATTAGCAGAATTCTAAGTTATTAAAACATTTAAATTTCATATTCTGTAGGTCTTTGAAGTATATGAAGATTACTTATCTAAAAAGAATATATCTTTGTGCATCTAGAAAGCCAAACTACCATAGCTATAATTATGACAGATATGGATAAGTATTAACCTGTATTACTTAATAACTTATATAGATTAAAGACTAAAGCTTCACATTATAAAAATAAAAAATCTGTAAACAGATGTCCAATATAGGAACAATGACCTCAAAACTGTGAAAATATACAAAAATATGTTAATCAGAGGTAGGAATGGAGAGTGCAATATGACAAAAATATCCTTAACTTACATCAATATATCAAATTTCCTAAACAGAAATAGAAATGCATATACGTATACAGTATGACAAAAATAATATTTTTAAAATTGTTTTTATTGAGCTGCATATTTTTCTCTGCTCCCTCCCTTTCTCTCCCCTCCCATTCTACCCTCTCCCATGATTCCCTTGCTCCCAATTTACTCAGGAGATCTTGTCTTTTTCTACTTCCCAAGTAGATTAGATCCATATATGTCTCTCTTAGGGTTCTCTTTGTTGTCTAGGTTCTCTGTGACTGTGAATTGTAGGCTGGTTTTTCTTTGTTTTATGTCTAAATGTCACTTATGAGTGAGTATATATTATATTTATCTTTTTGGGTCTGGGTTATCTCACTCAATATGATGTTTTCTAGATCCATCATTTTCTTGCAAATTTCAAGATGTCATTTTTTCCTGCTGTGTAGTACTCCAATGTGCAAATGTACCACATTTTCATTATTCATTCTTTTGTTACATTGCAATTTATAACAGTATCAAAATTATAGTTATGAAGTAACTATGAAAATAATTTTGTGTGAGGTCACCCCAACATGTGGAACTCTATTTAAGGGTCACAATTTTGGAAGGCTGAGAACCACTGACTATTGGGATTTGATATCTTCTGGAAGAGGAGAAGTAAAATGTTTTCAATGATGTGACTTCTAGTAGCTAACCACATTCCAGAAAAGACCCCTTACACCTCAGGGCAACACAAACTGGACTGAATGGGAAAAAAATAAGAAAAGAAAAGTTGGTTGGGTAAAGACGAGAGGGAGGAAAATTTGTATATGGGAAGATCTGGGAACAAATATGAAATAAATAACAGCATATGAAATTCTAAAGGAACTAACAAAATATAAACAAAAATAACTAGAACCAAGTTAATTGATTATTTACTATTTAAATACTATATTCAATGACCATTGAGAAAATACAGATAATTTTATCAACTCTTCACAAGGAAAAGCAAACAGCAGGCTCTATATGTGAATCATCCCATGGTAGAAGAGGCATAGAGAAGGTGTGGGCTTCTACTGGGTGTGTTAAGAAAATGAGTGATCCATCAAGATAGTGAATACTCTTTTGATGAATTAAGTTTTCATCTAGAAGGAAGACTAGCCTTTTTGTTTACAAAGCAGTTATTTATGCCAACACAAAGAGGAAGGTATATGCTAATTTTTTATCTATGTGTCATCCTCAACTTTGCTTTCTATTAAGTCATAATAACACAGTATGCTTTTATCATATGTAACTATATTCACAAAATGACCTTGTCTAATTATTGTTGCTATCTGTGGAAATATTTGCTTTCAGTGGGGTACATCATAGCACAGTTGTTAGCTGTCAGCTTAAAGGCCATGGGATTTGTTTGTTTATCAGCATGTAGTAAAAATATAAGGTCATTCTGTAGATTTTCTTCATGATTTTTTTTTGGTTTCAAGATGTATACTTATCAACAAAGATTATTTTTATAATTAGACTATAATATGCTTATTTTAAATTATATTCCATATATAATGCACATTTGTATGTGTGCTATTATATCTTTATACATATTGGAGAGTGAAGAAAAGACAGAAAGAAAAGAAACACCTTTTCTGTCGCTACATCAAGTGTGTGTAGATCTTTAGTGACAGAAGCAGATTGAATCTCTAATTCAGTGACTTTGCCACTTATTCAATGAATTTAAGAAGACAGGAATTACTAACATGTCATCTATTTTTCTAATTTTGGCCTTACTGCTGCTTGCTTTGAGGAAACTGTAAACTGTTTTTGCAAGACATCATTATGATTTTTGAAATGATTATTAAAATTACTTTTTCATGTGTGACTGGAGAGATGGCTCAGCTATCAAGAGTATTTTCTGCTCTTGCAGTGGACCTGGGTTTGTTTTTCAACACCCATGTTGTGTCTTGCTATTAATTCTAGTTCTGTGGAATCTTGCACCCTTTTCTGGATTCCATGGGTACAACACATACTTATTTACCTACACTCAAACACTCGTATACATAAACAAAACACTCTTTTCCAAATTTGGGACTGTGGATTGTGCATTCCCTTATAACAAAGAAAACAATAACTTATAGGCGAGTTTCCTAATTACAGTTGGATTCTAATGTCCTTGGTTTTATAGCTCTGGATGCTTTACAAGTATCTTTATGTGATGCTTATTAACATGGTTGACCCAAATCATTACACCACAGTACTAGTTTCTAGTGAAGGAATCCTCTCTCAGTAGCTGTTCCTTGTGAATCAGCAGGGTAATTTTCTGCTTCTTTTATATTTTTGTTTACATTCTTTTGTGGAAACTTCTCAGAACATTCCAGATTGTGTGTGTGTGTGTGTGTGTGTGTGAGAGAGAGAGAGAGAGAGAGAGAGAGAGAGAGAGAGAGAGAGAGAGAGAGAGACATGATTGTAGTGAATTCAGTTACTGTTTCCAGGATATACAAATAGTTCCAATCTACCTGTGCCTTTTGTTTCAAATGAATGTCCTTGGTAATACGGACAGTCATACAGTCCAGAGCATGAAACTCTAGACGAAGCTTGAGAATGAAGCATGTGGGTAGCCATTGAGAGCTGGAAGAGTATAATGATGCCCTTTTCTATGGCAGGTCAAGATTACGAAGAACAATTATCAAAGATCAAAGACACCTGAGGATTCTAAGAGAAAGTGTCTTGCTGGTTCCAGTCACAGGGCTTGACTCAGGCTTAGGACATAAAGAGGAGGCAGGAGGGCAATGTTCAGCTCTCCTGTTTGCAGTGGCCAGTGAGGAACAATGGAAATTTAAAATGTGTCAAACAGAGGATTCGAAGAAACTGTATTTTCAAGAGTAACAAAGTCTCAGAAAATGGTGACTTCTGGAGAGCAATTGGCAAAACATGTCTTGTGTATTTTCTGAAACATGAGGACAGTGAAAGTCTAGGTAGGCCCAATAGCTTGCTAATCAGCCCTACAAGATGAACTGCAGACAGACACTGAGCTCCTTATTTTGTAACCATGAGAATACGGGGTAAGTCTAAGTGATGAACCCTGAGGTGTCCTGAAGGGATGCCTGGCCCATTTTTACTGCACATGTCAAGATGTCCCCAAATGCTAGTACTCAAAACCCACCTCAGGCCACTTTTATAATTTTAATTGACTCCTGTGTATAAAGAATCCCCATAGCTGTCAATTTAAAGAAATTACACTGTTAGGACTACAGGATTCGGTTCACTATCTACCAAGAGTACATCATTTCAATTCATTTGTATTTTTCCCAAATCCATACTGTGAAGGCCAAGGCAGAAATTGAGTAGGCATTGAGGAACAAAGTCCTGTCTCTGTTAATTCATCTTCTGTCTTTGGAAATTTCTGTCACCCTGACTGCTGTTGTTTCTAAGTGATCAATTAGGAACTGATACCTAAGTCATAATAGACTGGGAAGAGGATGAAAATTTGAAGAGGTGAGGTCAGACTGGAACGAACCTTTACACAGAATGGGCTAACACACTGGCTTGTTCTTGAACAATCAGTGTGTCTTTGTTTTGATATGCAAACTTATAAACAGCTAAACTGAACTAGGAAAAGAAAAGCAAGCCTCAAATAGTAGGAATAAAGACAATCTGAGGAGCCCCCTCTAGCTTACCTCCTACTAGAAATTCCAAGGAAGACCCTGGTGCTTGAGGTAATAAAAAACTTATTACCGCCACACTGACATAAGTGCAGTAGTGATGGCCTCATCATGTGTCCTATGGTTACAATGCAGGGATCTTCATTTCAACATCATGCCTTGAGAATTGGACAGACTGATTTCAGTAATTTGCTGCAAGGTAGTGATGCCTCCCCCTTCCCCCACATCACAGGCATTAATTACTACATTTCAAATAACATTAAGTAATCACGTGCCTACTGTTGGGTCAGCCGGGCTACTGAGGTGTCTAAGCTTGCATATGTGTGAGCATCTGACCGTGGGTGGTTTTGGTGTTTGCTTTGCAAATACATTTGTCAAAAAGGCTCGTGAGTAAAGCGGTTGCAATTTGACAATTAAAATCTACTGGACTGATGCGGACTCACAAGGAGGAACTGGTGTCTGGAAGTGTAACTATGCTTTACTTTGGGTCTTCTCACAGGCACACACAGCAGTGCAGCAGTATCTGGGGTGACTGTGGTGGGAGAGGGTGGAATGAGAACAGAATCCAGGAATGGTGTAGAAAAGAGAGCTATAAGATATCTCTCACTACTCAACACTGCCTCAATCTCATTTTGTGAAATAATACACTTATACATTTATACACATAGTTGAAGTATATGTATTAATGTGTATATGTGTGTGCATATATATATATACATATATATTTAAGGTAATGTTTTGGTGCTTTTAAAAAAATTGTTCATCTTTAAGATTTGACTTAGTTTCAAAAGGAGTTGGGCTCAAGGCTCAGGTAGAGGGACACAATCTTATTTTCTTTTAATCACCCTAAAGCTATTAGACATAAGGCTTCCTTACTGACCCCAGGATGATGACCTCCAGAGAAAGCCTCCCCTAAATAAGGTGCTTCTCTGCTTCACGGTCCTTGATCTGTTGTGGGTTATCTGCCTTGAAATGGCCATGAAAGCATTTCTGTGGGAATAGTTCACTCTTGAGGGTTAGGGTGAAGCAAAATATGTAGAGTTGGATGCTCCTTGAGTTCAGGAGCAGGTCTTTCAACTGTGCTTTGTTAAGTTAGAAAAATGTCATGAATAGAAACATTCTTTCTACTTCAAAACTTGTTCATGAAGGAAGGGTGCTTTGTGGGACTGGTACTGCATGTTGCGACTCCGGGTGACCTTTACGAGGATCTCATTGGCGGGTTTTATCTTGATTAAAATGGTTCTATTCACAGGAGGGGAAGGGCTGTGACATCATCCTGCAAAAGAATATCTTCTAAAGAATGAGGTGATAAAGGTAAAAGGTAGAGAAAAAAAAAGATAATGCTTTCTTTGGGGCGGCAAGGAAAGAAGAAAAGGAAAAAACCAAAGAGTAGAAGAGAGGTGCCTTCGAGAAGGAGAGGGAGGCAAAGAGAAGGAAATAAAAGAGAAAAGCAAGAGACTGCAGGCAGAGAAGGGAGGGCCTACATGACCAGAGGAGATCTTCCACCTACACTGCCTTCCTCTCCCGGCAGGACCAGGAGGAAGGCAGCCCCATTGTGCATTTTCCACAGAAGGAAGCTAGGATCTCTGCATAGAATCTTCCCAAGGTTCACTGGGGTGTTATGTAGCCAAGCCATCAGACAGTCTTAGATCTGCTTAACTTTAGACTCTAGCCTTTCCATAAGAGAAAGAAAACCTGTGTGTCATTATGACCAGTTCTCAACAATAGCTTTTAAAATAAATACTGAATGTGCCTTTCCATGACTTAGAAGACAGTTGACTGTACTTTTCACTTAAGCCCTCAGATTCCCCAAACAGCATGAACATCCTTTCTCTGCTACTCGAACCCACTTGTCTAGTTTCCTAACAATTAGCAGGATTAGATTTTGCTCCAAATGGATGGCAAAGTCAGAGAATGATGCTGGAAATAAAACTGCCGAAATCGGATGCGGCCTGGGGGGAATTTAGTTACTGTTGATCATGGCTAGGGAACTCTTTGAACCTTACATGTACAGGGGGTTAGGAGGGTGGACATGCATATGCTGTAAGTGGCAAAGGATAGAGAGAAACCCGATGAGTAAAGAAAGGAGTTCTAGAGAACAAACGACTGGGACTGATGGGGTGGGTAGGGGATAGAGTCTGTACCAAAGGAATTGAAGTGTATCAGAGAAATTTACAGTTACTTGCTGTGCACTGAAGGGAGAAGTGGATGCAAGAACACTCCCTCTCCATGAAAATGGATTAGGTACTAATGACTCCTAACAGTGCTATGCATCCCCACTGAGAGCATCCTATTAGATGGAGGCAGAAGAAGCTGAAAGGATGGGGTCTTGATATTCTGTGCTCTCTAGGCAGTTGTGAAGGAAATGCATAAGACTGGGAAGCTTGTTAAGGTCCAGAAGGGGCTGGAATCCAACCTGAGTTCTACTCATAAAAATTTCGGTCCAGAAAGGGTGTAGATTATACTATGAAGGTACACTTTTCATTAATTTGCTGAGACCACAGACTGTCCTGTCTCAGCTCAAGGAAATCACAAGTGTTACTATGTTTGAAGATAACATTTCCTTTTACTGTAGCCCCTCACTATTAGTGTATTTTGTTTTTTTTTTTATTTGTTTTCTTCCATTGAAATCAGAAGTGATAAGCTTAATAATTTACAAGTTATAGGAGATACTGACTTAGTTTTCTCATTTTAATATGGTCCTATAAAAAATGAGGTGTTCAATATTTAGACATTACTCAGAAAGAACAATCCATTAAACAATACCTCAGAAAGGGTAGTCTTATGTTTATGTGTGCTACTTTTATTTTAATTTCATAGGTTTTAGGTTTATATAGAGCACTCTGTTCATAAAATTAAAGCTATACAATGCTACTGATTTGGAGAACTCTTAAACTGATGCCCTGTATCAGAGACAATTGCTACAAAGTTGAAGATTCCTCATACTCATGTATGTGTTTGTGTGTATGTGTATGCATCTGTGTGTTTGTGGTCAATGTACAAATGCGTGTGGAAGTAAGAGATAGACAGCAGGGGTCGTTCTCAATCTCCATATTGACATCAGGTTCTCATGCTCGCATACTGATCACTTTCATGATTGATCTTCCTTCTGAGAGCCCTGAAGATATCATTAATTATCTCTGCTTCAGAAGTCTTCCAGATTCTAGCTTGATGGAGACAATGGTATAAACCCATGTTTCTGTTTATAACTGTGCTGGCTAGTTTTATGTAAACTCGATACAAGTTAGAGTCACTGGAGAGGAGGGAGCCTCAGTTGAGAAAATGTCTCAATAAGATCTGGTTATAGGAAGGCCTGTAAAGCATTTTCTCAATTAGTGAATGAGAAAATCACACATGTGAGGGACCAGCCTTTGGACGGTTCAATATTTGCTGGTCCTGGGTTCTCTAAGAAAGCAGCCTGACTAGCCAGGGGAAGCAAGTCAGGAAGCAGCACTCCTCGATGGCCTCTGCATCAGCTCCTGCCTCCAGGTTTCTTCCTTGTTTGAGTTCCTGCTCTGACTTTCTTCAGTGATGAATAGTGATTTGGAAGTGGAAGCCAAATAAACCTTTTCTCTTCAAGTTGCTTTGGTCATTGTGTTTCAAACCAGCAAGATAATACCAACTAAGACAATAACCCATATTCCATCCCAAATGAATATGTTCCTTTGACTTAGAAAAGAACTGAGCAGTATCTCAACTCAGATACACAGAGAAGACTGCTTTAGATAGCTGAGAGAATGTTTACTTGACAGTTTGGAGCCCAGGGGTTCAATTCACATTCTAGGTGGAGCCTTTTTGCTCAGTTTTGTCCTAGTAGAAACCATGGAAGGGAGCTGCTTACTACCTTTGCTCCTCCTGGCTTGCTCAGGCTGCTTTCTTATAGAACCCAGGACCACCAGCCAGGGGTAGCTTCAACCACAATGGGCTGCACACTCCCATCAATCACTGACTAGGAATATGCCTTAGGGACAGATTTATGGAGGCCTTCTCAACTGAGCCTCCCTCCTTTCAGAAAACCCTAGCGGATGGCATGTTAACATAAAACTATGCAGAGTGATGTTCCAGGGGGAACCATGTACCTCCTGAACTGTCTATGAGGCCAACTCTGCCACAGTCTGTTGACTTCTGGAGATTTTGGCAATCTTCGTGTATGTATTCACAACAAGGAGGATTCCTGAACTAAGGAATGATGTTTACTAATTTGAGAATGTAGCTTTATTTTCATCTAGAGCACAAGATGTGCTGAGAAAAAGGCACTTCAGGCAAAGAGATGAAGAAAGACAGAAAACGAAGCCAGAAACCATTCCATACTTAGAGTGACCAGGAAGAATAACATAAATTCTAGGAGCTAGTGAAGCTGCAAAGCAAGTGCTGGACCAGCTGCTCTTAGTGTGCAGGACCAGGTGCTGTTAGTGTGCAGGACCAGCTGCTCCTAGTGTGCAGGACCAGCTGCTCCTGGTGTGCAGGACCAGCTGCTCCTGGTGTGCAGGACCAGCTGTTCCTAGTGTGCAGGGAGCTCAGAAATAGAACCTACCCGGTCAAGGCCTACTTCTTTCTCAACCCCAGAATTTATGCAGACCATTATACTTCTTTAACCCACACATCCACAGTACAGAAACACTTTGTACACAACAACAATCCAGTGAACAAACCTGATGTCAGACTGTGGGGTTTTAGCCTTCACAAATCCAGCCCTTGAGCACAGTCCTGTAAGAGTGGGTAGAATTTTTCTATATCTATTGAATACTATATAAACAATGAGATTACCATTTTTTCAAAGATTTAATTTTCTGTATGGTGTTCATATTTTCAAGATAATGAAAGGATTCAAGTAATAAAGCATTTAATTGTTTAGAGTACAATCAAATTGACACAAATAAGTACACCAAAGGTGGAAGACTTAGGCATGCCTTGCTACCAGTAGCAAGTAAAATCCCTGGTCTCTGGATAATGGCTTTCAAAAGTCTTTTTTTTTTTAAATCTTAACAGATGGATAGATTCATAAACAGTCTATAACACTTAAGCTCAATTACTACAATCAATTTGGACATATTTATTGGAATATTTAAATAAAAAGAAGTCTAACCTAAAGATCATTTGCAAGCTGAATGCTACATATATAAGTTCCTCTGGGAACTGAAGGCTAAGAGTAAAATCCTTTTTTTAAAATCTTTTTAATTTTTTTTGTGCTATACATTTTTCTCTGCTCTATTCCCTTCTTCCCCTCTCCCCTTCTATTCTCTCCCATGACCCTATGCTCCCAATTTACTCAGGAGATCTTGTCTTTTCCTGTTTCCTATTTAGCTCCATTTATGTCTCTCTTAGGGTCCTCTTTGTTGTCTAGGTTCTCTGGGGTTGTGCACTGTAGGCTGGCTTTCTTTGCTTCATGACTAAAAGCCACTTATGAGTGAGTACATATGATATTTGTCTCTCTGGGTCTGGGTTACCTCATTCAATGTGTTTGTTTTTCTAGATCCATCATTTGCCTGCAAATTTCAATATATCACTGTTTTGTTTTATTTTTTTACCTCTGTGTATCTTTTTATTGTATAAAAGTACCACACTTTTTAAATCCATTTCTCAGTTGAGAGGCATTTAGGTTGTTTCCAGATTCTGCCTGCTATGAACATAATTGAGCACATGTACTTGTGGTATGATTGTGGTATGATTGAGCATCCTTTGGTATATTTATATTTCTGAAACTGAAAAGCTTCTGTAAAGCAATGGACATGGTCAATAATACAAAACAGCAGCCTGCAGATTGGGAAAAAATTCTTCACCAACCCCACGTCAGACAGAGGACTGATCTCCAAAATACACAAAGAACTCAAGAACTTGACATCAAAAAACAAATAATTCAATAAAAAAATGGGGTACAGACCTAAACAGATAACTCTCAACAGATGAATCTCAAATGGCTGAGAGACACTTAAGGAGATGCTCAATATCTTTGGCCATCAGAGAAATTCACATCAAAACAGTTCTGAGATTCCATCACAGACCTGTCAGAATGACCAAGACCAAAAACACTAATGACAGCTTATGTTGGACAGGATGTGGAGGAAGGGGAATCCTCCTCCATTGCTGGTGGGAGTGCAAACTGGTACAGTTGCTTTGGAAATCAGTATGTCAATTTCTCAGAAAGTTAGGAAACAATTTACCTCAAGACTGTGAGTGAAATCTTAAATCAGACCCAACTTGAACCTGAAGGGAGGTCAAGTTTTCTGATGTAGCTGGAACACAAAGATGATGTTCTTCCACTGGGAACAAGAAACATGTGAGAAATGTTAGCAATGTTTTAGTTTGCCTTACACTCAGACTATCTCCCTTGAAGAAGAAGACCAAATTGCCCATTAGATTAGATATGCGAAGGACATCTATAGATGTTAGATGCCCTAGCTTTGAGGAGAGATTACAAGCCCTTGTTCCACCCTGCCGTTGGATAGTACATCTTTAACCTTTATAAGTTTTGCTTTTGAGAAGCCAAACTGGAGAAAAGAAGAAAACTAAGAGATAAAAAATGAAGAAGAAAAGCAAAAAAAATCAAAAGTAGCTTTCTTGGGAAAGCTGCCATCTCAAAGACCATGCGGGAAAGGACTAGGTTCCTCGTGATATCTATTAGGTCCAACTTGCCGGGACAAGGATATTTTGTACCCACAGTATCTGCTCAAGTCCATATGTAAATCTTCACTAATCAGCTACATTACAGATTATCAGTCTAAGGGACCTCCTTATCTCCAATACTGTGAACATTCTGAAAGATATCATCCTGTCAGCATATGTTAATTAAAATCAAACTTGTCATAGGGAACAAACTTTATACCTACGATGGGGCAAACCAGAGCTTCTCACTATGTGGCTAAGACAATTTGTTTAATTTTTTTTCTCGATCAAGAAAATAAGTACTTTTATTTTAAAAAAATCAATATATTTTACTGTGTATTCATATCCAAGTATGTGTACACACACACACACACGCACGCACGCACAGGGCATGGTGCTGTAGTTGGCTGCTTTTCCCCAGCTCTGTTTTCCAGTTGGGATAGGGGATAGGTGATGTCTCCTCCTGAGTGAGGATTTCCCCTGTTTTCCCTTGACTCACCCGAACACCTCTTTTTCAAGGCACAGTGGGTGTCTTCACAGCAGTCAGCCTTAGCTGAGGAGAAAGAAACTGTAAGAGACTCAAGAAAGGCTCCATATTGGTGCACAGATATTTTGGCAGTCCATCAGGGAGCTCTTCCCTCTCCTGGGGATGTGTTTGTATGCAGTAGCCACCTGAAGGCATTGTTGCAGGCTGACAACCAATAGCTCCTGCCTGCCTCCCTTCCAGTGTCGATGGGCTTCCTGCTGGAGCAGCTGAGAATCCCAGTCTTTTGAGAGAAACTCTGCCAACAGAAGCAAACAGAACAGAATTGTGTTATATAAATCGAATTGAGCTGACTATGTCTCCAACATTGGGAATATTCTTCTACCAGACCCTTCTGATGCACAGCAGCCGGGTGTGGTACTCATGCTGATTCCTTGGTTTCTTGCCCATTAAAGGCATTGGCTGAAAAAATGTATCTGAATTTCTTTCAACACTTATTTTAACTTACTTTAACTGTTTTTTTTTAAGGTTTTGTGTTGTTGCTTTCCAGTTTTGTTGTTGCTGATGTTATATTTCACAGCAGTGACGAACTGGATGATGTATTTAGATGAAGCATTAGCTATCTTTTTCATCATGATTACTAAATACTTGACAAGAAACAGCCTAAGGGATTTATTTTGGCTCAAGGCATCACAGTTGAGGAATGGATTGGAGTTGTGATGGGGGCAGGTGGCTGGGACACCCAACATCAGAAAAAATCAAGAAAGGACAGGAAAAGAAGATCCAGGTTAGGACGTTTTAAGTCCTGACCCTCAGGGACTCCTTCCTGAAGCTAGGCCCCACAACTGAAAGGACCCACGTATTCCCAAAAACTAATAGCTAGAGGCCAAATGTTCAAATGCTGGAGCATACAGGGATGTTTTACAGTGAAGTTATGACAAATAGATTACTGGAAACTATGTGGGGCACAATGAACATGAGTGTAATGTGTATGTGTGTGCAAGCATGCATGTGTGTTTTCTAATGAGATTTACGAAAATTAAAATATAGTATGACAGAGTGATGTGGGGAGATAGTTCAGTTAATAAAATGCTTGACATGCAAGTGTGTAGACTCAGATCAGTCCCTAGCACCCACACAAATAGAGTCAAGCCAAGTATAGAGGCTTGTTATATGCTTGTTACCCACCACTATGGAGGCATAATTAGGTAGATCTCTAAGAAAATGATTTGGCAACCTAGGCAACTTGGGAAGTCTGAGACGCATGAAAGCCCCTATCTCAAAACACAAGATGGATGATGCCTATGAAACAATAACTAAGGGTGCTCTTCCTTCTCTAAACACAAATGCCCTGGGCATACACACACACACACACACACACACACACAGAATAAATAGAATAAAATAAAAAGAAATGTGATCATTGCATTTATGTACCTTATGACTGAATTGCTGAACTGTTAGTCATCCAAAGATGTTCCACCTATACTCATTCACAAGGCAAAATACAAGGATGAAAGCCCACAGACTCTTCGGTTCTTGTGTGACCTGCTAATCTACAGTGCTCATCTGTTCATATTTTAAACAGTGCTTTCTTGATGTTAGCATTAAGACATCAATGGCCTTGGAATTCTCTTAGTGCCGGGCCACAGGATGCTTAGTTGCACCACTCCCTACTCATTGTTCACTGCTTTGGATGAAATCAGGATGAACTCTGCTCCTGGAGCTGTCTGATTGACATCATCCAGTCAGCACATTCTAATTAAAAGGAAACTTGGCATAGTGGCCCATCTTTGCACTTAAAACAGGTATAAAGAGTCAGAAGTTCCTCTCAAACTGGTACTGCTCAGCTT
Source organism: Ondatra zibethicus (assembly GCA_004026605.1). Lineage (NCBI taxonomy): Eukaryota > Metazoa > Chordata > Mammalia > Rodentia > Cricetidae > Ondatra > Ondatra zibethicus. Next base: position 26,815 of record PVIU01003602.1, read on the forward strand.
CAGGATCTACAGCCTGCGAAGTCATCGATCTCCTGTCCTATAAACTTCAGAACATGGAGACCTTCAGGAGAAGGAGTCCAGTGTGTAGTGAGGTTTCAAAGAACAAGAGAATGTAGGAGAAAGAGTCCTAAGAAGCACTGAAGAAATTCTGATTGCCCCAAATTACCTTGAGAGACAGCATAGGTTTCTACTAGAATGACCAACATCTACTTTGGAGACACACAAAGGGACAAAAAGAAGATGTGTGTGAGGTGTGATATGAGAGGAATTAAGCAACTCACCCTGCAATATCTAGTCTCAATAACCTCATTGTACTTTAATTTATCAAATCTCTGGCTACCCTCCGAGCTCATTCTACCTTATCTTTCTTTTCTGTAGTTTTGTCTGCTTCAAACCTTTATATGCATACAGGAAAAAGAAAAGCATAGTCTTAGAATAAGAGGACTAACTCAACTGCATCTTCACATGGCTCCCTAAAGGAGACATGAGCTGCCCATGACTGTCATCTTCTATCATTTACAGGGACTCTAAGCTTAATGCCATTGGCCTCTGTACTTTATCAAACTGGACATGAATCATAGATCATAGTCTCCGGGAATCAGCAGATTCTCTAAATGTCTTCCTAGATACCAAATCCCCCCTAAGACTTTATTTATTTTTCTACCTCCTTGACAATGCCCTTTCTGACCAGTTGTTGCCTTCTCATCTTAGTTAGCCAAAACTTTGGCACAGGTTTGCTATGCTAAGTGTTTTCTGAAGTGTTAAAGACAGATTTTTGTAAGTATGAGGGATGATATGAAAACTGCAACCCCTCTGCTTAGGCTGGAACTAGAGCATTGTCCCCACCCTCCTCTTCCATTCACTCCTCTTTATTTCTACCTTGATATAAAATAAAATTTAATTTTTTAAAAAATTTCACATGTACCTACATATTTACATCATCTTCCTCCCTCTCTCTCTTCCCCTTCCGACCACTCCTACGCTTCCTTGTTCCCTCTCAAATGCATGGTATCATCTTTAAAATTATTATTGTTATTAGTTTACTTCTTTAATTTTCTAACCTCTGTTTTTTAGAAAGGAGAAAGGAAAGGGTAGAATGTACTTTCTGGAGACATGCTGTCTGTGCTTGAATAGCAGTTCTGTGACTCCGTAAATATCCATCTTGCTTAGCACTTTGCCGTCTGTGCCTCAGTTTCCTCTCTTAATATAGTGCCAGTGACTATGATAAATCCCTAGAGTTGTCACCTGATGTGTATTGTAGAAATCCATTCATATTAATGACAAAAGTTAAGTGCTTTGAATGTAGATCATGTTCAGCCATCCCGAACCTAGTTATCCCAGGAGCCCACAATTCTTATGAGCTCTTTCCCTGGTTGTTGCTGCTGTATGTAGATGTCCACAGCAGAGCTCTATTGTAAACACCCCAGAGCTAAGCCCTATCTATCACAAAGACAATGAAAATATGCTTGATTAAGACTGGAGTCATTAAAGTTTAAGATACTCAAGGAGTTGTATGTTGGCAACTTCCAAGATATTTTATTGCTATCAGCAATCATTTGAAGACCCCTAGCTTAATATAAATGTATTGTGCACAACTAGGTGATTGCAATTAGGATAATATTTTGTGCTTGTTGGTTTGCAATGCTGTTCTTGCAGGAAAACACAGGGAGTAACCGTTACTGAGTATTTAATCTTTCTTTAATTTACGGCTATTTTTTGTTCTTTAAAAATCAATATTCCTGTAGAAATTTCATCATCCACAAAAGAAATGCTGTGTTTCTTTGCCCCAAATTACTTTCAGTGCTTCCTTGTACATTCATTGCAATTATGCTTAGTAGTTTCCTTGTTAGGTATTTGGAATGCAGGACTTGCAGACACTTGTCATCTTTCTTGTCTATCACTTGCAGAGAGTGTTGCCATGCAGGTATAAATACAGAGCATGGAACAACCTCTAGACAAGATGTTTGGGCACTGGTTAGGCAGGAACACAAACAGAGTGAATCCTTGGCACTCTGAGATGGGTTTTAATTCTAGGTCTCTGAATGCTACACCATAGTGATTATCCATTTTATATGTCAACTTGACTCAGTCATTGGATACTCAAATACTTAATTAAATGTTATTCTGTGTTGAAAGAGAGCTGGTTTCTATATGAGATTAATATTTGAATTGGTAGACTGAGTTACACAAATAGTTCACTCCAGTGTGGGTTTTCCTCCATGCAGGAGAATGAAAGTTGAATGAGAATGAATCTTGAAATGTCTTGAAGGTTGAATGTCTTGAAAGTTGAATGAGAAAATTACTTCTCTCTGAATGACAATAAGCCAGGTTCTTCTATCTTCTAACTTATAACTGATCTAGAACTTACATCTTTAGTTCTCTTGGGTTACCAGGTAATTAAGTGCACAGCTTGGTATTCCTGGTCTCTAAAGTCATAATAGCCAATTATTTAAAGATAGCTAGAGACAAACAGATGTTACATATAGACAAATACATATAGATAGATAGATACAAACAATACACTGATAAATAGATAAAATAGATCAATAGATAGAGGTATATGGCAGATAGAGATAAATTAGATAGATGATAGATTAGATATATATAGATAGATAGATAGATGCAAAGATAATAGATACATAAACAAATAATGTGCATTAGTCTTACTGGCTCTGTTTTCTGGAGGACCTAAATGAATATAGTTACTTTTATTTCATTCTCTTTCCACAAAGATAATCCACAAATATTACCTGGTATTTTAATTCCACTTACCTGCAACCAAGAGATCATTCAGGTTATTCATTTCAATTCAGGTAAACATCACTGACCTTATCAAATGCTCCTTTCTTTGCCTCTCACCTCCTGATGGGTTTGGGATTTGATAGCTTTTCTTGATTCATCCTTGGCCCCTGATCTATCCATTTTTCACTAGTGTTATAAATTTCTGTAATTTCTTAGATAGACTGCCTTGGAAGATTGAAATAATTATTAAATAAAAGAAAATTACATAGAAGTAGAACAGGTAATGTTACATGTATAGCCATGGATATGGAAGATACCCTTGGTAGTAAAGTCTAGTAATATGAACAAGAGTAAAGAGAAGACATATGCAGATAGACATGATAGAATGCAATAATAGCCACTGTATACATTAATGAAGCAGGAAAACTGGATATAAAAATTAATTAAAAATAGCTTGACTATTAAAAGGTCCATAAAAATTAAACAATAGGCTTGGCGGTGGTGGCATGTTCTTTGAATCCCAGCACTTGGGAGGCAGAAGCAGGTGGATTCAGTGAGTTCCAGGACAGCCATGACTGTTGCACAGAGAAACCCTGTCTTGAAAGACCCAAAATTAAATGAATAAACACACAAACAAATAGAAAAATATATTCATAATTAGATAGCTAAATAAATAAATAGGTAGATAAATAGATAAATAAATAAATAGATAAATAAGCAATAACGACAGGGCAAACTTTTTCAAGTAAAATTAGGTAATTAAAACTGTATATGGTGGGGGCATGCACAACTGTGATCATATGCACATAGGTTTAATTACATTATATATATAGTTAACACATTTTTATGTTTTAAAACTTTGACAAAATGTGCATTTCGTGTCATTTGCACATTATTTATTTGTTCATCTGTGATCACATCTTGCATCCTGACAGAGAACTTCTTAGGGTCAGAGAAACTGCAGCCAAGGAGTAGCCAGTCCTCTCATGTCTTGATGCTATGAGTATCCATCTGGTTACAGGAAATTTTCACACCTGTGAAATCAAAACCTAATCCTAAACAAAAACAGAAACCAAGCTTTTTGGCATCCCTCATAAAGCCTTCCAAATTGTGTTCCATAAAATCCTGCCTGGTTGGTCCAGGCTCTCGTCCTGGCCCTCCAAGGAGTGTCAGGGATGTGCTCCCTCTCATGTTATGGGTCTTATGACGGACCAGTCGTTAGCTGACCACTCCCATAATTTTATCCCACTTTATCCCAGCATATATTATTGGAAGGGCAAATTGTAGGTTTAGGTTATTTGTCTTGGGCTGGAGTACCATTCCCTCCACTGGGATTCTTGCCCAGGTACAGGAGATGGCCGGTTCAGGCTCTGTATCTCCCATTGTCAGGACTCTTAGATTGGGAAACCCTCATAGATTTCTGGGAGTTTCCATTGCATTAGGTTTCTAGTTTATCCCAGAGAGGCCCTTCATTCCAGTTGTTTTTCCCGGTACCGTCTCAGTCCGTCTTCCCATCACATGATCCCTCCCATTCCTATACTGAGTTTCCCGTCCAAACCCCTTCCCCACCCTCCGGTGATGTCTATTTTATTTCTTCTTCACAGTGAGATTCATGTGTCCGTACTTGAACCTTCCTTGCTATTTATCTTCTTTGAGTCTGTGGATTGTAGTATGGCTGTTCTTTACTTATGGCTAATATCCACCTATATGTGCATGCATAACATGTTTGTGTTTCTTAATCCGGGTTACCTCACTCAGGGTGGTTTCTAGTTCCACCTATTTGCCAACAAATTTCTTGTTGTGACTGTTTTTAACAGATGAGTAATACTCCATTGTGTAATTATACCCCATTTTCTTTATCTGAATGCTGTTTAGGGACAGCTGTTTAAGTTTCTGGCTGCCATGAACATATCTGAGTAAGGGTCCTTGTGCTATGGTACGGCATCCTTCGGGCATATTCCCAGGAGCGATAGAGCTGGGTCTTAAGGTAGGTCAATTCCTATTTTCTGAGGAATCACCATATTGATTTCCAAAGTGGTTGCAAAGTTTGCACTCCCACCACTAATGAGGGTGTGTTTTCCTTGCTCCGCATCCTTGCCAGCATGAACTATCACTTGTGTTTTTAGTCTTAGTCTTTCTGACAAGTAAAAGATTGAATCTCAGAGTCATTTTCATTTTCATTTCCCTGATGGTTAAGGATGCTGAACATTTCTTTAGATGTTTCTTGACTATTTGAGATTCCTGTACTGAGAATTATCTGTTTAGATCTGTACTCAATTTTTTTAATTGTATTAGTTGTATTTTTTTCTTTTTTCTTTTGGTGTCCAGTTTTTTGAATACGTTATACATTTTGGAAATCAGCCCTTTGTCAGATTGTTGCTCTACACAAAGGTGGAAGAAACTGAGGTGTAAATAGTAACCTTCCACCCACCCTGCACATATGCCTTAGAGAACAAAATTTCTCATCTGTGTTTCTATCCCAGGGCTTCTTAGGTGTGTGTTTAGGAGGTATTTTGCCCTTGAGCAGACACTTGACAATATCTGTGCAGTTTTCTGTTATCACAGCTGCAGAGTGGAAGAAGCAATGCAGGTGTTTCATGGGAAGGGCTAAGAATATTGCTAAATAGCCAGATTTAAGCAAGATAACCACTGAACAAGGAATTAGCCAGTCTAAACTGTCCAGAGGGTCAAAATTTGAAAAATCTGCTCCACTTTCTGTTCATCTCTTATGATGATTTGTACATTGATAGGAAGTGTAGTGGTATGCACTTAGTTGACTTGCAAAGGCTGAAACCAAATATAAACTTTCCTTCTCTCTTCATTTTTAAGAGTTAACATAGAGTGTAGGCTTAGGTTTTGTTCCAAAAACAACTTTATAGTCACTGATTTGATAAATCTTACACCTTCAGGAGGAGAAGGGATGCATTTAAATAAAAAATATTGACTTTAAAGTACTGGTTGAATTTGATGTCGGGTGTTTAGACTAATCCATGGGGAAGGAGGATTATTTCCTGGTTTTAGTAAATTTTCATTGTAAAAGTTATTCTATAAAATTATACTTGTTCTGACTTTAGTTCTAAGAGTAGGTACTTGAACTCCTCGAGTATGGGCATCACCCCACCTTATACATCAGACACACACAGATTAGCTCAGCTGCTTAACATCATTTGATATGCAAATTCCATTCAAGAGGACTAAAGTCATCTCAGTGGGAATATGTTGAAACTTTGTTATATAGAAGGAGGTCTTGCAACATTGTTATTATTATTTATAGATGTCTCAGTATAGTCACCAATGCCAGGCAGAGATGTTGATGGGCAAATGAATTAATCCACTCATTTAGAAGTATACAAATGACCATTCCAAGTGTGGGACTCAGACCATGCTCTCAGCATGACCCTCATCTGAAATATCTATTTTATTTTCTTAACTACAAAATATTATTTTCCTGATTTACACCTTTATCTTCGGAATAACATCTCAAGCATATCTGTTTTCTGCAAGTTAAGAGAGGAAATCTTGGATACTTTAATATGCATTACATTATATTGTATTGTATATGGGCTTTCTCTAAAAAATATGCTCAGAAGTCTCTTGAGATAAACAAGTACAAAGAGACTTTGAGTGGAAAGATTTTGTGAACACTAAAATGCCAGGGATATACCTCTGACCCTCAAGGAAGGCTCAGGGGTCCAATTGACTACTTTTCAAGGCTGACAAATGATCACTTAATCCCCTAATAGCCTTTATGAGTGGAAGAGCACTTGAGATTTCACTTCACCTATGTACATCTGTTTAGAAGATCCCATGGGAACTTGACAGCAGTCTTCTTATTTAATCAGCAATGAAAGGCTAAGTTTAGACTCATGCACTTCATGCAATATTTTCAGGTCCTACCTGCTACCTTTACGCTTGACCAGACCCTTCCAGAGAAGAGTTGCATCATGATCAAAGCAAATTCCATGGTACCACTACAGGAAGTAGCCTTTTCAATCACAGTCTTGTAACTTAACAAGGTTGCCATAATTATAACACTCAGATGACAGGCTCCACCTTAGCATGCTTGTTCTTTTCCAAGAATAAAATCATCTCATTACATTAAATAGTCTGCATTTTGTTCATGGAAGACATATCTTTTAAGCTATTTTCTTCTGGATGCTCTCTGATAAAAATAAAATTCTGAAGAGAAACTATAGACCAATGAAGAAATGAGCAGAAGATTTAGATTCACAGAAAAGAAAAGGCAAATACTTTGAATAAGAGAAATAAAATGAAAACTTAGTAATTTACACTTTCTTGGTTCTCTACTAATTATATTAGGAAAACATTAAGAAATCTATTTGGACTAGAGAGATGGCTTTTTGGTCAAGATCACTGGCTATTTTTCCAGTGGATCTGGGTTTGATTCCTAGAGCCCACATGGTACCTCAAAATCATCAGCAACTCTAATTCCAGGAATCCAACACTTTCTTTTGACTTCCACAAGCACCAGGGATACATGTGCTACACAGAAATACATGCAGGCAACACACAAACACACATACACACACAAATAAAAGTATTATTATTTTTTTTAAAGTAGAATTCTGACAGTGTGTTAAATGTTAGTAAGAATTGGGGAACAGGATTTGCATCCATGGTTGGTGACATGAATTGGTATTAATCAATTAACAGAACATTTGAAAACTTTAGAACAAAAATAAGCAAACTCACCTGAGAGAACTACATGGCAGGAAATAAATTGAGAGCTGAAATCAACAAAATAGAAACAAAGAAAACAATACAAAGAATCAATGAGACAAGGAGTTGATTCTTCGAGAAAATAAAAAAAAAACAAACTTTTATCCAAACTAACCAAGAGGCAGAGAGAATATCCAATTAACAAAATCAGATATGAAAAGGGGGACATAGCAAACAGACATGGAGGAAATCCAAAGAATCATCAGGTCATATTTCAAAAACCTGTACTCCACAAAATTGGAAATCTTAAAGGAAATGGACAACTTTCTGGATAAATATCACTTACCAATATTAAATCAAGACCAGATAAGCAAATTAAACAGACCCATAACTGCTAAAATAGAAACAGTCATCAAAAACCTCCCAACTGTAAAATTCCCAGGACCAGATGGTTTCATCTCAAAATTCAACAAAATTTTCAAAGAAGAACTAATACCAATCCTCCTCAAAATGTTCCACACAATAGAAACAGAAGGAACATTGCCAAACTTTTTTTATGTGGCTATAATTACCATGATACCCAAAACACAGAAAGACATAACTAAGAAAGAGAATTATAGACCAATCTCACTCATGAACAATGATGCAAATATACTAAATAAAATACTGGCAAATTGAATTGAAGAACACATCAGAACCATCATCTACCATGATCAAGCCAGCTTCATTCCAGAGATGCAGGGATGGTTCAACATACAAAAATCTGTCAACATAATCCACCATATAAACAAACTGAAAAATAAAAACCACATCATCATCTCATTAGATGCCAAAAAAGCTTTTGACAAAATACAACATCCTTTCATGATAAAGGTCTTGGAGAGAGCAAGGATACAAGGAACATACCTAAACATAATAAAGGCAGTATACAGCAAGCCAACAGCCAACATCAAACTAAATGGAGAAAAACTCACAGCAATCCCACTGAAATCAGGAATAAGGCAAGGTTGTCCACTCTCTCCATATCTATTCAATATAGTTCTTGAGGTCCTAGCTAAAGCAATAAGACAACAAAAGGAGATCAAATCAGAAAAGAAGTCAAACTCTCACTATTTGCTGATGATATGATAGTTTACATAATTGACCCCAAAAATTCTACAAAGGAACTTCTACAGCTCAAAAACACTTTCAGTAATGTAGCAGGACACAGGATTAACTCAAAAATATCAGTAGCCCTCCTGTACACAAATGATAAATGGACTGAGAAAGAAATCAGAGAAACATCACCCTTCACAATAGCCACAAATAGTATAAAATATCTTAGAGTAACTCTAACCAACCAAATGGAAGAGTTGTATGACAAGAACGTTAAATCTCTGAAGAAAGAAATTGAAGAAGACACCAGGAAGTGGAAAGATCCCCCATGTTCTTGGGTAGGTAGAATTTACATAGTAAAAATGTCAATCTTACCAAAAGCAATCTATAGATTCAATGAAATGCCCATCAAAATCCCAGCAACATTCTTCACAGACCTTGAAAGAACAGTACTCAACTTAGTATGGAAAATCAAAAAATCCAGGATAGCCAAAACAATCCTGTACAATAAAAGAACTTCTGGAGTCATCACAATCCCTGACTTCAAACTCTACTACAGAGCTACAGTACTGAAAACAGCCTGATATTGGGAGAAGAACAGACAGGAGGACCAATGGAACAGAATAGAAGACCTGGATATCAATCTATATTTCTTAGAACACCTGATTTTTGACAAAGAAGGAAAAATGAAAGCATATTTAACAAATGGTGCTGGCATAACTAGATATCAACTGGTGTGGGAGAATTGTCTGTATTCTGTCAATTATGTTTTAAATAAATGCTGATTGGCTGATAACCAAGCAGGAATTATAGGCAGAAAAACCAGACAGGAAGTAGAGGTGGGGCAATGAGAACAGGAGTATTATGGGAAGAAGGAAGCTCTTTCCGCTGTCCGGCCCCGACCACTGAAGAAGCAGGATGTGACCTGCCCCACTGAAAATGGTACCGAGCTATGTGGCTAACATAGATAAGAATAATGGATTACTATAAACTACAAGAGCTAATATGAAGCCTGAGCTAATGGGCCAATCAGTTCATAATCTTATGGAGACCTCTGTGTGATTTTCTTTGGGGTTTAACAGATGTGGGAACTGGGCAGGACAGAAACCCCAATGAGCAGACCCTCGTGTTACAGCGGTTAAAATAAAGCTACATAAAGATGAAAAATACATAGAGAATCTTGTTCATGTATGTTATTGTGCTCTCTTTGAATTGTTTGAATGCTGAGAAAGGAGCAATAGCTGCTAAAAGATATTTGCTTATAAATGCTGCTAAATTAATCCAAAATAGGTATTTTGAAAATACCTTGACTTCAAAATTGAAGTCAAAAGGTATGTTACTTTGGAGAAGAGATTTTGCTTTTGTTTCCACAGGAAATGAGAGGCTGTGGATTCATTCTGAGTTAAGAAAAATCAGGTTTGATCAAGGAAGACCACCTGAGAAATCTCTGGTAGGAACAGATGGCCCAAATGTCTGAGTTCTATCTACATCCAGAACAGATTCAAAATGCTGCCTGAGATGATCAAGCCTTATAAGATACTCCAGTCAGGCTTGATCATAACTCTACATTTTCTTTAGGTCCTCATAAGATTATCAGCACCCCCAACCAGCTGGAAGTAGCCTGAAATACTATGCCCACATTTCCCCAAAATGGACTATGGATATTTTCCTTGTTTAAAAAAAAAGAGGGGGAAGTGATGTGGAAGAATTGTCTGTATTCTGTCAATTATGTTTTAAATAAACACTGATTAGCTGATAGCCAGGCAGGAAGTGTAGGCAGGAAAACCAGACGGGAAGTAGAGGTGGGGCAATGAGAACAGGAGTATTCTGGGAAGAAGGAAGCTCTTTCCACTGTCCTGTCCCGACCACCAAAAAAGCAGGATGTGACCTGCCCCACTGAAAAAGGTATCGAGCCATGTGGCTAAGATATACTAGAATAATGGGCTATGTAAGTTATAAGAGCTAATACGAAGCCTGAGCTAATGGGCCAATCAGTTTATAATCTTATGGAGACCTCTGTGTGATTTTCTTTGGGGCTAAAAGGCTTTGGGAACTGGGCAGGACAGAAATCCCATTAAGCAGGCCCTCATGTTACAATCAACATGTAGAAGAATGAAAATAAAACCATATCTATCACCATGCACAAAACTGAAGTCCAAATGGATCAAAGACCTCAATATAAAACCAACCATGGTGAACCTCATAGAACCTCATAGAAGTAGCAGAGACACTGAGGAAAAACCATTAATAAATGGGACCTCCTGAAACTGAAAAGCTTCTGTAAGCAAAAGACATGGTCAAGATGACAAAATGACAGCCTACAGAATGGGAAAAGATCTTCACCAACCCCACATCAGACAGAGGTCTGATCTCCAAAATATACAAAAAACTCAAGAAATTGGCCATCAAAAGAACAAATAATCCAATAAAAAATGGAGTACAGACATAAACAGAAAACTTTCAACAGAGGAATCTAAAATGGCTGAAAGACACTTAAGAAAATGCTCAACATCCTAAGTCATCAGAGAAATTCAAATCAAAACAGCACTGAGATTCCATCTTATATCTGTAGGAATGGCCAAGATTAAAAACACTGATGACAACTTATGTTGGAGAGGATGTGGGGTGAAAGGAACACTCCTGCATTGTGGTGGGAGTGCAAGCTGATACAGCCCCTTTGGATATCAGTATGGTGATTTCTCAGAAAATTAGGGAACAACCTTCTTCAAGTCCCAGAAATACCACTTCTGGGTATATATCCAAAGGCTGCTCAATTATACCTCAAATTATACCTCAAGGACATGTGCTCAACTATGTTCATAGCAGCATTGTTTTCCATATCCAGAACCTGGAAACAACTTAAATGCCCCTCAACCAAAGAATGGATAAGGAAAATGTGGTACATTTACACAATGGAGTACTACACAGCAGAAAACAAATAATGACATCTTGAAATCTGCTGGCAAATGGGTGGAGCTAGAAAACATCATTTTGAGTGAGATAACTCAGACCCAGAAAAACAATTAACATATGTACTCACTCATAAGTGGTTTTTAAACATAAAGCAAAGAAAACCAGCCTACAAATCACAATCTCAGAGAACCTAGACAACACTGAGGACCCTAAGAGAGAAATTCATGGATGTAATCTACATGGGAAGTAGAAAAAGACAAGATCTCCTGACTAAATTGGGAGCATGGCGACTATGGGAGAGGGTTGGAGGGGAGGGAAGAGGGAGGAAGGGGAGCAGAGAAAAATGTAGAGCACAATAAAAATCAATAAAAAAGGTAGAAGTCTGACAGTGTGTTAAATGTTAGCAAGAATTGGGGAACAGGATTTGCATCCATGGTTGGTGACATGAATTGGTATTAATCAATGGTAAGATTTTGTCTATATTCAGTAAGATTGTAAATGCTTATATTTCCAGCCTTTCAAGTCCTTTTCGTAGTATATATCCTAGAACAATATGACAAAGAATTTTCATGAAACCTTCACTTACAAAATGATACTGGATAACAATGCCTTTACAAACAGATTAGTGGAAAAGACGTGTGCCATATTCAGAAATGTAGTAATTATATACATGGCAAATATCTTGAGTCATAGGTGCTACTATGGCTGCACCTAAGAAAAAAAAAGCACTACAAAAGAACAACAGAGGCAATGTGAGCAAAAATATGTAATATATCGACACAATAGGTAAGGGATTCACACCATATATATGTCCATAAACACAAGCACATATGCTATGTGTATGTATTTTATCACTAGAGTGTATCCACAGGCTGTGTATTCATGTCACAATACTATGAATAAGGATATATATATATCTTCCCTACCAAAAAATGAAATTTTGAGCAGGTATGCTGAAATAAATAGTTGCAACAAATTTAAACAACATAATCCTTTAGGAAAAACCACTGCTCTTAAATGAGGTCTATACATGTGCATGCATTTATTTTTGGAGAGATATATGATATAAGTTATAAATATTTAGCAGTTGCTAGACTGTGAGCATAGACAATGAAAGAAGATGGAAACTAAGCCATGTCTTAGTCATACTGGATCATGCTGTTGAATTTGAGACCTGTAGTTCATATTGTATACTGATAAATCTCCCCCAAATCAGGAGAATGTCAAAGTCTTAATAATTCACTAACTAGTGGCTCTCACTTCAGCATTCAAATAAATTACCTATGAAGTACCATGATTTGGAGTTTTTAGGGCAGCTCTCAATATAATGAAGTTTGTTAGATACCTCACTATTTTAATATTGAAAAACTGGCATTAGCTTATTAACTTATACATCACTGACATTCTTTTATCCAGCAGAGGCACGGGTAGCTTTGACAGTATCCTGATTTGTGACCGAGGAGGTAAACTCTCACAGGACAGATGATAGTGATACAACCTGTATCTGAACATGCACATGTGTGTTCATTTTTAGAAAAATACACTAATGCATTTGCAATAAATGCTAAAAGCTCAGGTTTCAAGTACAGAAAACGCATTCTTTGGCCTTCCACTGGATTCAAGCCACTGTGACTGACATCAATGGCTCCCATTGCACCACTTACATCTGTGGCTGTTTTTGCCTGGATGTGGGAGCATAGATGTACTGATAAAATTCAACTGTCAAAATAAAGAGCATGTGTATCCATGACCTTTAGATTCCCCTGCTTTACATTTGGGCTGGCAACATGAATGGTATATATATCAGAATCTTTTTGAATACCTTGATACAGGATGACAAATAATTAATAATAAACTATCAATAGGAGATTCTGATAGCTCCATTATTGCAATGCTTAAGATGGTTTTATGTGGAAAGATTACAACTTTTTCCAGCTCACAGTAACACCAAACTGCTTTAGCAGTTACTGAAAAATGTGCATTCCACTTTTGGATGATCCAGTTACAACCTTTAACATGACTGAATGCTCTGCCATCTACTAATCATGAATTTATTATTATGATGACTTCTACATACATTTTATTCTGCAATATTAATAGCATTGATTTCCCCATAAATATTTCCATACCCTAAAATTATAAAAAAAAAACCATGGCACAAAGAAAACACAACAAACCAAGAATATTCTTTAGGCTCATTAACAATAGAAATAATATAATAAAGTCTCTACCAGAAATGATGAAAGAGGACTTGGAGATGAATAGCATTGATATGATGAAATGGTAGAAGATAACATTTGAAAATTTATAATTAGGAAAGGGTCAAGTAAGCACAAGAAGTGACATGCCAACATGTATATACAAATGTCTTCCACTTTAGTCTTTCGGCTTCAAGAGAATATGAGATTTCCTGGTTTTAGTCTCAGCTACTTGATTTATGGAGTATTTGAAAATCTTTTTTCAATTAATTCATGATAAAGTGATATATTTCGAAACTATGGAACACAGATATGGAAGGAATATGAGAAAGGAAAGTAAGGTTGGGGGCCAACTTGAAAAGACTCTTGAATGCCACCTTAAGCCATGAAGGTACTATGTTACATAAAAAAGTATGATGGCAAATTGCCAACATTGCTTCTAGAAGCAGAAAATATCTTTTATTTGAACCAAATATCAATTTTGCGTAAAATATTAAAAAAATTGTTAGCATACAAAAACACTAAGCAACAGAGTCAGATACTGAGAAGTTAAACTTTGGAATAGAAGGAAATATTTTTGTTTTGATATTTCATTTAACTGCTTGTTTTCCTGAATATATGTTTCAGACTGCCTGCCACATAAAGATGGTAAGACTTCAAAACAAAAGTGTGAATCAGACGTCCCCATTCAGGATAGTTATAGACACTGGAAAATTCAGGGAGAGTTTTCTGGAAAGACAAGGCATAAAACAGGAGTGGCTGAGTTATACGACTCAGCTCTGGTCAAATCTGATGATTCCTGTGAAATGTTTTTGGTAACTGTGTAGGGTAAGCTAAAGAAAGCATGCTCACAAGGAACCAAAACAATAGCAAATCCCAGAAGTGGAGTTTTAGAATGAAATATAATGATGTGAAATGCATAAAGAAAATTACTAGAGCAAGAATACATTTAGAAGAATAAAGATGATATAACAAATTCAGCAAGCATGATGCTGAAATATTCTTATCTGAATACAGAGAGAATTAACTTCACTATAAGTTAACAGTGCTTCAGAAGTGACGGACAGTGTTAAGACTTTCAAAATATATAATCAGCTAATTGGGAGGAAATGAAATACAGTATTAAGAGGCAAAATAATAGAAATAGTTGCAAAAATCCACCCTAAGTGGTGGGTTTACGAAGCTCAGTGATCACCAGATGTGCTGGGTACAGTGAAGATGGAGCAATCTTTTCATATTAGCATCTCATTGTTTACAGGAACACAGTTAAGGGTCTAGGAAAGGAAGAGATTCAGATGATCACTACCACTTCAGTGGAAACAATGAATGCTAGTATGTTAAGGTAATAGTGCCTTCTTAAAGAAGTAACTGGTATGTACCCTATATGTACACATTGCATACAGCTCAATCCAGAAACATATAGTTGGTGGAAATATTGAGTAAAAGTGAAATAGGAATACTTTGAAGGTCTGGCCAGATAACTCAGTGGGTAAAATCACTAGCCTTACAAGCCTGAGTTTGAGTCATGGAACACACTTTGAAGGAAAGAACTGACTCCTGAACTTTGCCTCTTGGTGGACACAGACATGCAGTGGCACAATCATGACTTTACATATAACCACAACAATGATAATAATAATAATACCAAAAACATTGCAAAGAAAATAACATTTGCCAGTTATGAAATTGTTTCATCTTCCAAAATAACACTCTCCTCACCCTCTTCAGATGTAGCTGTAAAAACTATTTGGTAGAGGAAATGATCTAAGTTTTCCTCTAACCACAGCATGCATGCCCTGGAGCACATGTCCCTCCACCAAAATAAATAAATGTAAAATAAAACCCTTTTATTAATCAATAAATAAATTCAATCTGAACATATAACAGCTGATCATGACTCAGTGGATTATACAGGTGTAGGACTTTCAGTTGATTGAAATAGCTTGAAGAAAATTTTAAGTTTCCCCTAGGGGATTGAAGAAAACGTGTGTCAAAAAACTAGAACATATGCATTTGCCAGCTGTGAAAGACAGTCTTAGTAGAAGGTTGAATTTCTCCTAAAATCCATTATTTTCTTCATAGACCCTGGGATTGTTCCTCAGGAGGCATCGATCAGTCTAGTAGAGGATGTGTTTTCCATCATTCTTCACAACTCCTTGTACCACATGGTTAGATTGTCATTAGTGATAGTAGTGTAAATACAACAGATCAAAGTGTATAAAACTCTTACATTCAGAGAGCCATGATCAATCAAAAATGGAAGATGTAAGGACCTTTATCTGCACAGAAACCTACTGGAACACATAGTTTTTGGCTTGGAATTAGCTGTCTGCCATGTACACTAGAAACTTGACTTGAGAAAACCATTTTTCCTTTTAAAATGTCTTGGGTTATGATGCAAACTGTACTTAGTCTTACTGTAACCATCCGCAAACTGCTAGGAGTTTGCATCTTCCTACCATTCTTTGGGAACTAACACACAGGCAAGTGTAGTGTCTCTGTACTGTTAGATTTTAGCAAGAATTGGTTGGTTTTTTTAGATTGTCTCCTTGTCTCATAAGAGCCAAAGCCTAAAGATGCAGGGATAAGTTACCAATGATCTGGTTAGGGGAAAAGTGATGGTTCTGGCTGTATCCTCCTTTCTTAGTAGATCTTCCCCCAACAGATATACTGCAGAAGAGAGTGGAATGAAAGTGGGTCTATTAACTTGGGCATTCCCTCAGAACAGGCTGAGGGAATTCAACTTTCCACTTGAATAATACAGGTGAGACCACTGCAGGTAATTTTCATTTGGCTTCCATTGCACCCTCATTTCCCCCATTTATCTAGACTGTAGATACTTTGCTTGTTCAATTTCTTTCTCTTCACCTCTGCTAATTCTGTTGAACATATAATCAACACAATTGCTTTCATTTATCTGCTATTGAGGAGTTATGAACCTGCCCCTGGCTCCTAGGTTCTTTTCTTCCTTCCTAGTAACTGTGGATTCCCTCCATAATTCATTCATTCATTCTTTTTTTTTTTTTTTTGGTTTTTTGAGACAGGGTTTCTCTGTAGCTTTGGAGCCTGTCCTGGAACTAGCTCTTGTAGACCAGGCTGGTCTCGAACTCACAGAGATCCACCAGCTTCTGCCTCCCGAGTGCTGGGATTAAAGGCGTGCACCACCACCGCCCGGCCAGAATTCTTTTATAAATTGTGTGAGTAGACTTTTAGGTCTTGGGGGAACCCAGTTTGCTCTTTATTATTGCTGGGCTGGGGCCACCTTCATAGGTGTTTTCCTAGTAAAAAATATTGCCATTGATTTGACTTTTGTTCTACAGGTGACAACAGAATGTTTGTCTATCCCACCCTGTCCTTTCTCTCCTCAGTTCTCCCTACTCCTATACTCCATGACTTTGGCATCTTAGCTCTCTACCCTGTTGCCTTCTCTGTGTCTCAGTGTTTCCCCAGGTTTAGCTGGCACTTCTAGCTTTATTATATTGCTTCATTTTTATTTCCAATACAGATGAGTTATAACTCAGTTTTCCTGCAGTTTAGTTTTCCCTACTCGATCATTTTCTCTTTAATCATGGATCCTTTGGCATCTAATCCATCCTTTTAAATAGCTTCATGATTCAATGATATTAGGGTTCTATAATTATAACTATCCTTTTTGATCTAAGAATCTCCTTCATAGAGTCTCCCACAAACTTGCCTTGCCCACATGAAATTTCATATCCAATATATTTTACCCACACAGTCTTGATAATTTTCTTTATTGGATTCTGTTTTTTTGTCCATATAAAACCACAACACTTTGAAAATGGTGAGTCAGCTACTTAATTTTCCTTTATCAACACTGATTCTATGGCACCAAATATATCATATTAAACACAACAATCATTTTGGCTGCATTACTTTCTTAAGCATCTGTATCTTCCTTGGGTCCAATGCAATGCCTGGAATGTAGAATACATTTCATGTGCATTTATCCACATGTATAAATGTAGGAATGAATGACTCAATTAATCTTGATACTCCTATCTAGGGAAATATTTTAATCTTCTCAAACTGTGGTATTTGAATTACAATGTGACATTCTTTAATCTTCTTTCTTCTGCTCTCTCTGTTAAGGCTGTTCCAGAGAAGCAAAGATTGCCTGTGTATGATGTTTTCACAATAGTTTCTATTAATAGAACATGGTAAACAAAATGAAAGCAAAGTAAAAATCCTATAACTGATTTGGGGGAGGTTTAGAAACCACCTTAAAGCTAAAAACAATCTTGCAAATTAATTCACAGGTGAAAGCAGAAGGAGAGACATTGTCTCAAAGTTTAGAACTAGCCCAGGAGAGGGAGGGAGGCAGTGGCAAAGGCCACACTTTAAGAATACTAGGGAAGATTTTGTAACAAATTAGACTGCAGAAGAAACTGCTCCTCGTGTTACAGGCCGTCATTATGCACAGCTATGGAACGCTGGTGCGCATTAATAATAAAGATCAGTGCTGCCTCCTAGGAAAAATACAGGCTTCCTTTAATTAACTTAAATTTTTTATCAAATTGATTGAAAAGCTCTTATCCTTTTAAATTTTTTTCGCTTTCAAGTATTTTATGCCTGGGCTCAGAGCAGATTGATTCTCACTTGCTTTTAAAATTGTGTGCTTTCTTCATGGTTAGTCACATCAGTGCAACAAAGGCAAAATAAGACCAAGAATGGAATGAAAACAAAAAAGAAAATATAGAGAGGTTACTATGTGGAAAATATCATTTTCTTATAGGCAAAGAAGAGCCATAGCATCTCCATTAGTAGAAACAAAGAAGGTCAGCTGTATCCTGACAGAAAGCTGCCCTTTTGTAATCTGTACATATGCCTACCCTAGACCAGGGATGGAGAACATAGAAAAGCCCACTGCACTGCTGGATACTCTTAGGTATATATGTAAATGTATGTTTACTCATTCCCTAAACTGTTGCTGCATATAAATAGGGTGTCTAAAGTCCTATTGAAGTTCACCTGTCAGGGGATGTCTGGGAAGAGTTCTCATGAGACTAGTAAGTAGAACTATAACACTTTCCTTCAAGCTATAGCTAAAATCATGAAAGCAAATGAAAGCATCTAGAAATAAGATACATATGAGAAAAAAATTGATGTACCAATATTTATTGACCAACAAATCTAGGATGAGCTTCAACTGACAGCACATAGTTTATTTCATGAAATGTAGCAACACTTAGACTTCTCTGATGAGTTTAAACTATTTATAAACGGCAAGTTAGAAACAAGAATGAGATTCACCTTAGAATCACTAGCAACTGGAATATTGACAGACATTTACAATTAAAGAAGAAATAATCTGGGGAGGCCACAGCTTAAAAATAAGAATGGCATGAGCTAGAGAAATATCTCAGCTGTTAAAAGCTAGGTTCATAACCAAAAGTGTTAGAATAGTGATACACAATTATCCAATTCTTCCACCTGATTTTGGTGACCCAGAATTCTTCAACCTGATTTTGGTGACCCAAAACAGTTACAGGTAGAAACTCTATTGAGGCCATAATCCTTTTAAGCAGGGGGTTGTTTTCTAGAACAATTGCATAGGTGCATGTTTCCCATGTTATTTAAATATCCTAAGACCTCCAAAAAGCCATGATTAACCAATGCTAAGAAGGAAAAGACCATCTCCAGTGGATCTTAGAGGATGATTTTCCATAATTCTTGGCATAAGCCACAAAACCCTAATAATCAAACCAAAAAGGAGCCACATCAGTGATGCAGGAGGACTAAGCCCACCTAATCTGGGATTCCTTTATAGATTCCAGTTCATTGTCAGTCACAGGAGACCTAATATTACAGATGCTATAGCAGCTGGTGATAGAAACTGGAGATGTGAATATCAAGATTAATGAAAAATAATAAAAAACAAATCAGAAAGAAGCAAAGTGTAAGTGTCTCAACTCTTTGGATGAGCAGCATTGTGGTGTTCTTTCTTGTTGTTACATTCAACATCTATCATGGTTTTCTATCTTATATCATTTTTCCAGACTCAGTCCCAGGGGTTAGGATATAACTCACTCGGTACAACACTAGTCTTGTAAGCTGAAGAGCTGATGTCAATACCCTGAACACATGTAAAAAAAAGGCCACATGTGGTGGCATGTGTTTATAATCACAGTGCAGGAAAAGTACAGATGGAAGGAGCCATGGGACTTGCTGACCAGCCAATCTAGCATTATTGGTGAGTTAGAGGCCGATAACAGACTGTAGCTTAAGAACAAAACAGACAATGCAGTTGGCTTCTAAGGATGGCATTGCATAGTTGTACTTCATTCTTCACCTGTGCATACAAACATGCTAGCCTATGTACATGCACTTGTACACACGGACATCCAGGTACACACACATTCACATATATAGGAGAAATTTCAATCACCTCTCAATAGATACAATCCAGAAAATACAAACTTAAAATGTGAGTTTTTACTTCAGATTAAGATATGAGCCAACAGAAAAAGATAGGAGTCTTGCCTTTCCCCTAGTAGCTTGCTTTCAAACCTACCCTGAGAAATGGGGCTGTGTAAATTTTTACCTATTACTAACACAGCACCTGTTCCAGAAACCAACACTTGAATAAGAAATGATAAGTGAACTGGATTCACTTTCTGTTCATTTAGGTTTGATCATAAAGCTGAATCATACTCAATGAAAGACTTATGATATTAGTTGATAATGCATGTTGGACCAAATACATAGGGAAATAATGTTCCAGAGGTGTCTAATAGAGAAGGAGAAAATATCACTGGGAAGAAGACAAAACCTGGTGACAGCCACTTTGGAAGCCTCTGAGAATGAAGGTGGAGCTAACAGCTCTGGATGCCAAAAGGGCAAGCAGAAAAGGCAGGTGTGTGAGGGCAAGGCAGAGCCAAGCTGGACTCAGAATCTACCTTAGTTCCTCACTGTACCTAACTCCAGCCACTTAGTTACTTATGCACAACACATGTACTTGGCTCAAACTTCAGAGCAGAAGGAAGGCATCCTTGCTGAAAATTGGAGTTAGCTTTGCATCCACGTGTTACCCCTCCCCAACAAAGTAAGTGAAAAGATTTTGTGTTGGTTCATTTTGTCAACTTGACACAGACAAAAGTCATCTTGAAAGAGGGAGCTTCAATTGAGGAAATGCTTCTCTCAGACTGGCCTGTGGACATGTCTGTTGGGGTGTTTTATTGATTAATGTGTTATGGCAAAATAGTGCCTCTCCTGGGTAGGTGATCCTAGGCTACACACAAAAGTTAACCGAGTAAGCCATGGTAAGTTAGCAGCACTCCTTCATGGTCTCTTCTTCAGTTCCCGCCTTCAGTTTCCTGCCTTTGGTCAGTGTTCTATCCCAGCAATTCAAAAGCAAACTCACACAGATTTCTGGGATCTGTACACAGGGCAGGACAGCCTGGGCTCTGCACTAAACTGCTAAGTATATGGGCTCCTGGCTCATTGCTGTCACTCAACTTTTTATGGAAATTTTCCTGGCAGCTCATTTTCCAGGATAACACATAGGAATTCTGAGATCTACTACTATACTTTAGCAAAGCAGACAGAAAACAAATCTTCATTGTATACCTCGTGTTGGTCTGGCAACCATAGTCAATCTTGTCTAAAAAAAATAACACCCAGTTGAACAGGATAACCATACCACACTTCTACCTACAAGGATCCACTCTTTAGTCTTTGAAATAAAAACAAGGCAAACTTTTCCAATTAAGGATCCAAGGTACAAACTTCAGTTTATCCATCTTGGGTTATGCATGTTCCTCTTCAGTTTGAGTCATAATCCCTATTTGAAATCACATAATATTACATAATATTAATATAACATAGGAAAATAAATTAGTTAATGTATATACAAACACAATCATACTAAGATCTGACTGAAATGTTACACAGTCTTTATTTCTTCATTGGTCAGGTCTCCATGGCTGATATTTAGAACATGCTGCCTTTACTACCTCTTCAATATTTTATCTGCTGTCAGCAAAGTAGGCTCCTTGTCTGGTGGAAGTAATTCAAATTTATGTATGAAGGAACTGGCCTTCCATCTGTCCAGTCCTGAATGTATATAACAGTTTGGTACACACTGGTTTTTATCAGAGGACCTAAGAATACTAAGGGCAACCCTAAGGATCCCTTACACACTAGTCACATTTCACCATATTACTAAGATACAGAAACAAAACAACTTCTTCAATGATGAATCAGCTGTGGTAACTTACAGGGATATCTAATTCTTTTTTTTTTTTTTTTGGTTATTCAGTTGTGCGAGGACACGAAGAATGCAGAGGGATGTTTACCTGGTGATTCAATACTGTGAGGACACAAAGCGTGTAGAGGAATGTTTGCCTTCCTACTTAATGCAACATCTGTACCATAAACTCTGGTGAAAGTATTACTCCTCTTAGAGACTAAGACTTCTAAATCAACAAAATTAAAGACGAAAGAAGCAAAAAAGTCCATCAGGTAAACAGTGGCCATAAAAACGATTAGAGCTTCGTTCCTTGAATGCCAAAGTCACAAGTCTTCCCAGGGATGAAGCCACCATCTTTTATAAATCAAAGCTATGTGTGTGCAGTGTGACACCGCCAATCTTTGAGGAGACGCCATCTATTGGCATGAAAAGGCTACTTCAGTACCCCATCAGACGGTTGCTTTTAGGGTAACAATAGCATCATAAGAAAGGAACAACTGGTTGTTCCTGAATACATTGCTAACTACCGCACCCCAACAGCATTGGTCCCTGGTCCTCAGCAATGTTTTGTTTCTGTAAATCACAGATGGTGGTTTTGGTAGAAGCACTGTGTTTTGGAGGAGGTAAGAAAAGAATTTTCACTATATGCGTTTCAAGCTCTTGAGCACACTGGGATGTCTGAAGCAATTCAGAAATGTGTTCCTTCAATATTGTTACTACTTCAGTAGCTAAATCACTTTATGTATAGCATTTGCTCCTTCATATTATACTGACCGCCACTACACAGACAGGGGTTTTCTAGGTCATAAGTGTGTATATTCTAACTGTGCATTTAGAAGGAAGAATCAGCACAAGGTGAACCCTATCTAACTAATACCTGTGATATGGACATAGCTAAGAGTCTACTCACCAAATGTCCTCAGTGGAACTCTATAGTGACTGGTAGAACAAAGGGTGTTTTGTGTCTTTGCAATTAGTGACAGATCTAGATATCAGAAATCCCTAAAACCCCTGATGATTTTTATTTTCTTAATGTGTCACAGCATGGAAATAATTTTGGGCTACTCTGCAGAACACTAGGAGAATCATTGCACCATTTTGCTGTTGTTGTTTGTGTAATAGTATCACACTTATGGTAAACATCATTCCCTCTCCTTCACATTTAGGCAATTTTTCACTGAATCCATGAACTGGCCTGTTTTAAGAATTTGATGAGAGGCCGTGTTCCTTTACTGTGGTGGCTCATACAAATATGAGTTTTCCACTCCCACACTTTAAGAGAGATATGAGTAGGATGCACATTTATTTAATTTGTAGGAAAGCTTTGATCAATTAGTCAAGGCCAAAGATCTCTGTGGGTCAAATCCCTTTGATTACTATTATGGTTCTGTTGTCCCTTCTGGTCACCACATACATCTTGTCTCTGGTGATTAAGTGCTTTTACTGACCTCTGCAACCCCAACTTTCCATCAGCAGCCCTGGATTCAGGGAATCTAGTTTCATGGCAGTATTAGCCACTATTATTTTTAGCCTGTAAGGAATAGCCACCATCGGCCTCATAAGGATGGTGTCACTCACCTCACATATGTTTTTCTAAAGCTTGGTGGAAGAAAATGCTCTCAGGACTCTTGTGGAGACACGGTTACATAAAGTGGATATGCAGGTCTCTATAAACCTGCCAGTATTTCACCTCCATTCGGTGTCACTTTTATTTCCAAGTTTCAGTTGAACAAGCAAATGAAAGGCAAGCTCTGTCTTAGTCACTGTGTTCACTATAAGAACATATACATGGGAAGTAGAAAAAGACAAGATCTCCTGAGTAAATTGGGAGCATAGGGATCATGGGAGAGGGTAGAAGGGAAGGGGAGAAAAAGGGAGGGGAGCAGAGAAAAATGTATAGCCCAATAAAATCAATTAAAAAAAGGAAAAAAATTTATATATACAAATTTGGTTAAACTCAAATTTGTTTCTCTTTTATTCTTATTCGGCATCTGCAGAATTGATTTTCACCCTTGTTCCTCAGGATATGAATGAACACTAGAAAGATATACAAGTCTGTTATTCCAAGTAAATGTCAATTCTTGTTTTGTTATAGTGCCAGAAGCAGTGACAGCCCATTTGGTCAAGACATGAGGGGTTCAATTGTGCTCTTGATGATAGCTGCCACCTAGGTTTCTCCATGAAGGTGAGAGAAGGCAGGAGAGGACAGGTTGTTTCTCTTGGAAAACAAAGATCGGTCAGCTGGAGAGAGTCAAGAGTCTCCACTTCATTCGTGCCCACACTATCCCTTTTCAGTTTTCAGGTCTCATTTATTTTCATTAAATCTGTGATGTTAGTGTAAGACTTTACTTGGCTGTGAGTTTGACTGAAATGTAACTCAACTAGAGTAGCAGACATTCAGTTGGTTATCATCAACCTGAATTTTCTATGTTTCCAGATCCCTTCTTACTACTTAAAATGTATTAAATAAAGCACATTTTCTGTATTTTCAGTAATGTCAGCTGCTGCCTGATAATTTCTTCTATAACCACTTAATTCTAAGTGCCCATGCACAATAACTTGGGGAATTTGCCATAGTGAGAGCTGTCTTTCATCTCTGGAAATAGAATTACTAATTTCTTTAAATTTAATCAAATGAGAGGACTGATTTTAGGCAGGCCATAGCCAACATGGAGAATCTGCAGTGTGGCTTCTTATGATCCCTAGGTTTTATTAGGTGGAATGGGCCAGGTGAGAATTCCAGAGACAATCATGAGGAGAGATATGTCACAGGGATTCAGATTCAGACAAGTGTGGAAGAAACTTTAGAAAAGCAATTATGAGAGAAGGAATTTGGAGGAGAGACAGTGAACTAAGTACTGTGAAAGGAGGTTAGAGGAAGCTTGAGAAGATTTTTGCTTCTACATGTGATGGTGGTCTTCCATTTACTGAAAGTAATTAGAGGAGATGATGAACAAATCAGGGGAACTTAGTTGAAAAGCAAGAGGAATCTAGAAAGTGTAAGAACCCACATACAATCATCTGCGTGTACACAAACATGTACCTATGCCTGCAAAAACCAGAAGGACTTTTTGATGGATATTGGAAAGACAAGGATGAATGCATTTTACTATCTCTTAATAGATGCTGTTTTATTCAATATTATTTGGGTAATTTATTTCTTTCCTTATTTATTTCCTAAAAGTATATCTGATTAGTCATCGTCTTAGAATCTCTATTTTTCTTGAGTGTAATCTCTTATGACATGAAGACATGAATAACCCATGGTTCTTTCTGTATCATACATGATTCAAATACTGGCTGCAGGAGCAAATTTTCCCCTAATAAATATAATTCATAGATTGGCATCTTATTAAGAGTATTCAAAGACTTTTAAAGTCTATGTATTGCCATTATATATTAATATATTTATTTTGCTCTTCAGTTATTCCTCAGTGTTAAGACATTGTTCATTATTTATTTGCTGACAGTGGCTCTACCTTTGAAAAAGGAAGTATTTCAGCTCTGCCTCCTTGCTATATGGCCGAGAAGCAAAATCTAAGAAAGAAAAAGAAAAAGCACTGAGACAGCAAGGATTTAAGATTGCAAATCCTATAAAAGGATCAAACCTTTCCACAGCTATCATTTAACAAAACTACGAAAGACAATACTACTGACACTATAAGGGTTGCAAAGCTCTCAGACTCTTGCTGTTGCCTGCCACTGCCTCTCTTAAATTGAAGGTAAGGCCCTTTGGCTGAAGGTACCTGATTCACGGGAATCAGGCTAGGACTGACTTAGAAGCCTCGGCTCTAAGAACCAGCACTCAAAATTTCAGAAGTTTCTATTTAAAGTCTCAAGGAAGAAAAATTATAACAATCTTACCTAGCTGTAAACAACCTCACCACAAGGCCTGGCAAGATCATTCTGAAGTTGTAATCATGACATAATTATGCTTAAGGTTAACCAATCACTTTCTAAGCAGAGTTAAGGGCCAGGTAGTAGGAGGGGATTCAAGTCTGACACAATAAACATAGCCGACTACAGGGGCTGGAGACATCATTGCCATTTCCTAAACCAATATTATTTCTGACTGTGTTCTAAACATTTACTCTTCTACCCACAGATAACTCTAGCTCTCACCTCTTACCAAAGAAGCTTCTTTGCAGCAATGTTGACTACAGAAATCAAACACTGGTCAAACTCAGATAATTAGTGAATATGGTGTTTCTATCCTCAACTGGCACACCCAGAACACAATAAGTACACCTAAACCTCACCTCAGGTAACATTACAAATTGTGGAGTGTAAAGTTTGTAGGATACAGAAAACCTTCAGCTACTGAGTATCTTCTAGGCGTGACAGGGAATCTACAATCATGAGTCTCTACAGTATGGTTGCCTAAAGAAGAGCTGCATAAAGGTCCCACCAGTGGACATGCAGAAGTCGATGGGGGAAAGGGCATCAATGTCTGGATAAAGAGTATGGGCATCAAAGACTGCTGAGAAGTAAAATCATCCCTTTGTAGCAATTCCAAGTGATCAGCCCTAAATCTGTATATATAAAAACAATACTAAATGGATCAGTAGGTAGTTGTGTGTGTGTGTGTGTGTGTATGTGTGTAATAATAAAATTATTATAGAATAAGACACTCATCTTGACACAGAGTTGCAGGACATAAAAATTGTTGTGGAGAGAAGAAAAGGTCATAAGAATTAAATGCAATACTCATTTATAAAATTCTTCAGATTTATATATTTAAAAGAAAATGACAAATAGCTAAAGATGCATGTTAAGAACTTATTCGAAGGAAATGGTAATTGTTAATCAATATTACAAAGAAAATTTGATAGGAAATTAAGGAGATATAGAAATATGGTCAGTATTTACTATCTGCCAAATAAACAGTTAAACCACTTTGCTAAGGCTGTGTTCTCATAAATAATACCTTCTATCTAATTTTTTTTTCAGCTTACTACCATAGGAGTCTCCTGTCTCTGATTGCTCCATTTCTTGTTGCGAGGATGGCATCTGCTTGGACCCTTTAATGTAGAAAGCACAGTAGAATGCAGTCAGACAAGATTAAAGGTCTGCCCTGATGTGGAATGAAGGGGAATTATACAGTTTGCAAGAGAAAAGATAATAAAGGAGTATGTCTATAGACATACTTTGATGAATTATATAGATGCAATTTTCTGACATTAGCAATGCAGGGCAGAAGACAATGTTTCTGATATATAGATGTAAATTCATCATCCAGACTCCATTAAAGAGAACTACAAAAGATGTGTTGATTTGAGAACTGCTTACAGGGACTTACTGGGTGAAGCTAGTCAGGCCTTTGCAGAAAACCAGGCCATTGCAGTAGATGACACTCATTTGGATGAGGTAGCTACATTTAGGGAAAGTTAGAAATAATAAGAAGCCACCAGGCAAAGCTCAATCACCTGGATGTATGAATAAGACTCAAGCCCCATAGTTTAAAATACTATATATCGTATATATGCTGCAGTGAATATTTCACAAATATTGAATTTAACCACAGTATTTTATTTAGTTGCACTGAAAAACAAAGGCTGCACAAAGAAAAACTACCTAAGCATATTCCCTGGTAAAATAGGGATCTGACTTTTCTCTCCATGTTCCATTCCAAAAAAAAAGATTATCCTAGAAAGGAATTATATTCCATGGTTATTCTATAAGAGAATATTTAGCTATAATAATGACTACTAGGAGGTTTCCTTTATTCCATCCTTAGTCTGAAAATCTAAAATGAGCATCATGTGCTAGGTTTCCTCAACTTTTTCTTTTATTTTTGTCTTCCACTTATAGTTATGGATTCATAGTCTTGAGTATATTATAACAAGACTTCCTTAAATTTAGAACTGTGACTTTTAAAATCAATATTCTGCTATCCTCTGTCTCCTTTATAGCTAGATTCTGTAGCAATCCTTTTGATATCTGTCAGTTTTACAAAGAACACATCGTGAGCCTCCACAACATCATTTTAATACCGTATACAAAGTTAATGCAGAAATTCAGATAGCAAGCTCAAAGTTTTGCATCGCCTTATTTAGTGTTTAATGGGTAGACTTTTGTAAACTGCAGTATGTAAAAAGTTAGTTGTTATTTTCTTACAGTCCTATAGAATGAGGACACCCTAAACTCATTTTAATGCATTGCTACAGTGAGGGAGATTAAGTTGTTATAGTTTAACAGTGGTGAAATATATATTGTTCTGACAACTAAAGGGAAAACTGGAGATTCTGTGCTCTTTTGTGTATTTTATCCCAGGAACTGAAAAGTGACTGAGATGAGGTTATAGCAAGCAGTGAGATGGAAGCAGTAGCCATGTCTCCACACATGTACACAAACTAGAATCGCACTTACTACCGAATTCTACAAAAATGTTAAGGACAAATTAATTCTGATGTTCCTCAAAATACTCATAAATAAAAAAGGGAGAGCATACAACTAACTCATTCAAAGAAAGCAGTATCACTTAGATACCAAAAACCTAAAAGGGATACATAAGAAAATAAAACTATAGACAAATTATCTTAATCAGTAATATATTTGAAAATTAAATGTAAATATTATACATAGTTTGTTTCATCCAAGGGATATAAAATTAGTCTAACATAATCAAATCAATACAGTAACCTAATATAAAGACTTACAGACAGAAATAACTTGATAATCTCAGTAGATGCAGAAAAGGGTGGACAAAGATCAATATTTATTCATGTTAAAGAGAAGGAACATTCATCAACAAAAAGAAGCCTATACTGAACATCATACCAAATTATGAAAACAGAAAATATTTCCTAAAATGACACAAGTTGTCATTTTATTATTAACAAAATCCTCAGATTCTTAGATACAGCAAATGTCAAAAGAATAAAATGACAGGAATGCATACAAGAAAAGAAGAAGTAGAAACATCCCTATTTTCAGGTGATTAAACACTGTCTGCAAAGGAACAAGATATTTAACGACCAGTAACAAGCTTGAGAAATGGGGACAGACATGTTATTCATAATAGATATCTAAAATATATAGGAATAATCCTGATATGAAAGAGGGGGACCTCACTAATTGATATTAAAGACACTGAAACAAAAAATGTTGAAGGCACTGGAAGTTTAAAAGACCTCCTATGTTCATGTATTGGCATGATTAATATATAAAGTGGCCATAATACAGAAAGTGATCTACATAGTCTATACGTTCCACATCAAAACTTGAATGGTTGCCTTGTCTTATTGTGTCTTGTATGACTGTTGTCTCTTGGAGGTCTGCTCTTTTTTACTAAAGAGTAAAGTGGGGGGGATCTGAGGGAGAGGGCAGATTGGGGAGGGACTAGGAGGGGTAGAGAGAGGGGAAACTGTGGTCAGGGTGCATAGTATGGTAAAAATGTATTTTCAATGAAAATATTTAAAAAATTAAAAATCCTTGAAGGTATTTTTCTTAGAATTAGAAAAAATAAATGTTACAATTCATATGGATGCACAAAAAAATCCCAAATTGCTAAGGCAGTCCTACAGAAAGAGCAATATTAGAAATATCATAAAACCTGATACCAAATTGTACTCAGAGCCATAATCACAAAAACAGTTTAATGTTAGCACAAAAATAGCCATCTAGATCAGTAGAGTAGAATAGGAAACGAAGAAACTCATCTATACATATAGTAAAATCTAAATTTTAATGAAGTTTTTAAAAATATACATTGGAAAGTGACTTTGTTAGCAAATGGTGCTGGGAAGCAGAATGTCCACATGAAGAAGAGTAGGGTCTGCATCACTCATCCTGTTCAAACATCAATTTAAAATGAATCAAACACCTTAATGGAAGAATGAATGTTTGAAAAAGCTATGGGAAATCACAGATAAAACGTTTTAGGGTATCTGTATAGGCAAGAGTCTTCTGAAAAGACTCCAGAATTGGAAGAAATAATAACACAAAAATGCATGATTGGGAATAGAAAAGATACTGACCAGAAAATAACATCATCACACTAAAATCAGAGCCCACAAAATATGACAACTTCTTTGTCTAATATTAATCAAGAAGGGGACTCAATTTTTGAATATATGAGAAGCAGCAAAAATTATATTTTAAAAACAGAACACACAATGAAGAAGTGAACAAACTCACTGAAGACAGTTTTCAAAAGACACGGACAATTTAAAGCTGAAAAAGTCTCCAACATGTTTAGCTCTCATAAAATAAAAATTAATGTTTCTTAAAGACTGCATGGCATCCTGGTTGGAACAACTATCACCAAGAGATCAACTGTCAAGGACAGACAAAGATGTATGTGGGGGGAGGGAATACAACCCTTATTCATTGCTCATGGGAAAACAACCATTATAAAATCAGTATGGAGGCTTTTTTGTTTTGTTTTTTAAAAGCTACTAAGTATAAAAGTACTGCCAGGCAGTAGTGGCCCATACCTTTAATTCCAGCACTTGGGAGGCAGAGGCAGGTGGATCTCTGAGTTCGAGGACAGTCTGTTTCACATAGTGAGTTCTAGGACAGCTAGGGCTACACACTGCTTCAAAAAATAAAAACAAACAAAAAATATAACTACTTTATAGCATAGATATAAATTCTTGAATACACAAATAAAGAAGTCTAAGTCAAATATCAAAAAGATATTTACACAGCCATGTTTTTTCCTACACTACTCATAATAGTAAGGAAATGCAACCAGTGTAGATACCCATCAACAGATGAATGAATATTTATTTATTTAGTTAGTTATTTATAAATCAAATTTTATTAAACCACAAAGAAAAATGAAATCATACCCTGTACAGAACAACAGGTGGAATTAGAAATACTTGTGTTAACCAAAAATAAGCCATTCTCAGAAAAAAAAGAAATCTCACAGTTTCCTCATATAGAGTCTAGATTTAAGCTGATATATATATGTACAGATATATGTAAACATGTATGTATACACACATGTTGTGTCTGTGTGCATATGCATTTGCATGTAAATGTGATGAATGTACAAGTAGACCATGACAAGTGATGCAAGAGGTTTAAATTAGGCAAAAGATGATGGAATTCACATGATACAAAACTTTCCATTAGAATGTAGAAATATTTGGAGTGAAAAGCTGACCAGCAAGTGACAGGCAGCAGGCTAGAGAGGGAAGCTGGGGAGGAGAATGAACGGGAATAAATTATAACACACATAAATAAAAATGCCACAAAGGAAACTATACTATTCATACTAACTATAAATGGTTTTCAAATAGAATCTTTTAACAAAAATATGATAGAACAGTCCCATCTCTAAAATACAATTGTCAGAAAGGTTTTAAGGCAGATCCTGGTTTTCAGTAGATTAGCTTATGATTTTTATATTTTATGATGGTGTGAAAGCAATATGTATACCATAGAAATGTCCTATTAATCTTGAACTTCTCTGGAACCATAGTACAGAGACCAGAGCACATTGGCTATAGTGGTAGGCAGTGTTCCAACTCCCAGATAAGACCCTTGATAACCAAGTGAAACAGATACACTATAGTGTGTTGTGTCCTAAACTATCAAGCTTGTTAAATTATACACATCAATGCATCTTTTATTTAATAACTCCTTTATATTTATAATTAATGAATGAATGTAACTCCATAGTAATTCAATAAGCATCTATATGTGTGCATACATGTATATGAAGTAATAAACCTAATGTAACTAATGTATAAGAATAAATTATAAATGTATAAAAGGTAAATAAAGGTAAAGATGAAAGTTTTATTTATTTTTATTGATCCTTTGGAAATTTTTTATACTGTGTTTTGTTCTTATTCACTCCTCTCCCCCAGCTTCACCAGACTTCAAGTTTTCTTCTCTATTCCCTCCAACGAGTTCAGTTATTGCTGTCCATCAAAACTGAGAATGCCACCGGCACCTAGTTGTACTCAGAGACTGCCTTTTTATTTCCTGGATGCCCAGGCTCAAATAATCAGTCAGAAACTATATTAATTACAATGCTGGATGGCCAATGATTCAGATGTATTCCTAACTCACTCTTACATCTTAAATTAACCCATTTCTATTAATCTATGTATTGCCATGTAACTGGCTTACCTGTAAGTTTCCTGCATCTTTCTCCTTCGGCAACTACATGGCATCTGCCTGGCTCCACCTTCTTTCTTTCTGCATCCAGTTTAGTTTTTCTGCCTATCTATATTCTGCCCTGCCATAGGCTAAAACAGATTCTTTATTAACAATGGTAATAAAACATATTCATAGCATAGAGAGAGAGGAATCCCACATCGCATAGTAGGAATCACCCTCATTAAAGAAAATGATTCTCCTTGACTACCAAAGGCCAATAGTTATTAAACTGGTGGTGGTATTTAGTGCTGTCTTTTCTCTTCTATATTGGTGTTTTTGTCTGGTTTGCATTTAAGCAAGTCTTCTGTGTGCTATCACAATCTATGTGAGTTCGCATGTGCAACTGCCGTATAGTATCTGGAAAACACAGGTTATTTGAAGTTATAACCAATCTCTGTTTCAAAATCTTTCCACACCCCTCTAAGATCCTTGAGGTATGTGGGGATGGCATAATAAGTATACTATTTAAGATAGAAGACTCCAAAATCTCTTATTTTTTACATCTTGGCCAGTTAAATGTCTCTGCTGTAGGGTTTTTTGTTGTTGTTGTTGTTTTGTTTGTTTGTTTGTTTTTGTTTTTTTGTTTTGTTTTGTTTTTTGTGGCAGGGTTTCTCTGTGGCTTTAGAGCCTGTCCTGGAACCAGCTCTGTAGACCAGGCTGGTCTCGAACTCACAGAGATCCACCTGCCTCTGCCTCCCGAGTGCTGGGATTAAAGGCATGCACCACCACCACCTGGCTCTGTGGTAGATTTTTCTTTATTTTATTGTAAAAAGAAGAACCCTTGATGAGAGAAACACTGATCTCTTTTTATAGCAATAAATCATTAGAAGTACTTTTAATACTATATCCACTTAGCCCAGTAAGAGTTTTAAGTTCTTCCACAGAGCCTATAACCTATCTAGTGCCAGATATGACTTTCATCTCCTGAATTGAGCCTTAGACTCAATTCAGAAAGTGATTGATTAAGTCATAACATTTGTGGTACTATTTCGTAGTGAGCATATATAAGGTCACTAGTTACTGTGCTTCAGAGGGTTTCCACGTGACTTTTTAAAGGTCTTTTTATGTTAGATAACCCTCCCCACAATTCCTCTCTACCCTACTCTCCTACTACACCACAATTCAACAATTCATGCTTCTTGATTCCCTTTCAACCCTTTATAGCACTGTATTCCATCTGTCTTCTCTTGAGAGCCACTCCCATGACCCATGACTAATTTCATGGTCTCTAGGAATATTCTGAAAGAACACACATATCAAAAATTTCAAAGTTAACATCCATAAAAGAAAAAAGTCTTGTGAAATTTGTCTTTTAGTGTCAATGTTACCCCACTCAGAATGATGGTTTCTAGCTCAGTCCATATACATATAAATCTCATAACTTCATTTTTTAAAAAAGAGCCATTTTATTAATGTCCAGATTTTTGTTGTTAATTCACCACCTGACATACTTCCAAGCTGCTTCCATTACCTAACTATTGTTAATAAAGTAGTAATGAACATGAAACACCAAGTATCTCACTGATGAGTTGGATAGCTTAATTTTGTAGCAGATCTGTTTCCAGCATTTTTGAGAATTTGTCACCCTGATTTACAGTGGTTAAACCAGTTTTGTAGATGTGACATTTTTATCACTTTGTGATCAGATAAGACACAGAATGTTGAAGGGTGGTGGTGCCACATACTTTAATCAACCCAGTACTGGGAGGCAGAGGCAGGGGGAATCTCTGTGAGTTCAAATCCAGCCCGGTCTACAAGAGTGAGAGCCAGAACAGGCTCCAAAGCTACAAAGAAACCCTGTCTTGAAAAACAACAACAACAAAAAATGCAGATGCAGAATGTCATTTCAGCTTTTATAAATTCATAGGCACTTGTTTGGGACTTGTTTTGTCTTAATATTTCATGGATTTTCAAAACATTTCATGCACTTGAGAGGAAAGTATATTATTTAGTGATTAGGTAGAATATTCTGTAAATTCCCATCATGTCCATTTGATTGATGATGTCACTTTGCTTCAGAGTTCTCTCTCTCTCTCTCTCTGTCTCTCTCTCTCTGTCTCTCTCTTTTTGGATGAAAAGTCTATTGGTGAGAATAGAGTATGGAAATCACACACTATTATTGTACTATTGTCAATCTTTGATTTTATATCATTGTGTTTGATTTTATGTCACTGTATTTGGGGCATAAATATTTAGAATTGTATTATCTTTTTAGTGTAACATTTTCCTTTGATGCTTATGGAACGTCTTTCCCTTCCTCTTCTGAATTGTTTAGCTTTGAAGCACATTTTGTCAGATATAGAAAGCTACACATGGGAGAATCTTTGATCTACTTGCTTAGAATACCTTTCTTCATTATTTTTTACCCTAAAGAAGTATCTAGCATTGATGATGAGATGTGTTTCTTAGAGATATAAAAAAAGGATCATGTTTTCTAATATTAGCTGTTGGTCTATATCATTTTTTGGAATTAAGACTATTAATGTTGGGAATAATATTTATTAGTTCCTGTTATTTTGTTAGGTTGGTGATTGTTTGTAAGACCTCTTTTGGTTAACAGTTCTGAGATTTTTGATTCTTGTTGCCCTCTTGGGTATATTTCATATTCTTTCCAGATTAAAATATTTTTTCTAGCATCTTCTATATTCTGTACAGCTGGCTTCATTAAATCTGCTTTGTCAATGAAATATTTTTCTTCTCCTTCATTTATACCTGCAAGTTTTTCTGAGCATGGTGTTGTGGGTTGTCTTTCTGTATGCTGTGAATATATGTTGTTCTCATTGGTTGATAAATAAAGCTATTTTGGCTTATGGCAAGGCACGACAGAGCCAGTTGGAAAATCCAAGCAGAAATACAGGAGAACAAGGACAGAGTCTGATAGATGCCATCTAACTACCCGAGGTACAGCATGCCAGAGAATCACCAGTAAGCCACGGGGCACGTGGCAATACACGACATAAGAGAAATGGGTAATTAAAAGCTAACTAGTAATAAGCCTGAGCCATTGGCCAAACATTTATACTATAATATTAAGCCTCAGAGTGGTTATTCAGGTACTGGCCAGTTAGAAAGAAACCTCCGATTACTAATGTTATATCAATATGATGCTCTTGAATTTCCACAGGGCTTGAGAAAGCTTTAAAAATGGTTCTAGAACACATGCAAGAAACAAAAAACAGCTTCCTAGTTGGGTCTCCCTTGCAGGCTGCAGTACAGAGACACCATGTGGGCTTGAACACAGCATGGCAGATTCATGGCATGATACACAGAGGCATGTCCAAGTCACTCAGCATACTGCATGGCAGATTTAGCTTTTGCTCATAGAGACAAAAAGACTAAAAGGTATGCAGTAATAGAGGTCCATACAGAAAAACCTCTAAACGGGTTCTATTCTGTTTTACAATATGTGTAGTCTTAAGAAAGACAGAAAATGGGTATAGGCAGTTATAAAAATAAATAAGTAGCTTTAAAGAATAAAACAAAGTCTTTAAAGTGACAGTAAAAATAATATAAGAGGAAATAAGACATGTAAAGTTGTGAAATATACAGGGAGTATATGTTATTGTGTTGATTTTGAATTTTTTGATGGCTGATGGGCAAGAGACAGCTAATGTGAGACATGGGATTCAAAGAGAGATTGATAAAATATTCCAACCTAAATAATTTTAAAATGCCTTAACTTTAACAAAGAAGTCAAAAGTCTTACTTCTAAATTGTAACTTAAGAGATGCATTGCTTTGGAGAAGCAGTTTTGCTTTGGTTTCCTCATGAAACAAGAGGCTATGAGTTCATTCCAGGTTAAGATTGACTATCTTGGCTAAAGGAAAATCTACTGAAATTTGATATGTGATATCTATCATCAAAGGTTTTAACTGTTTATTCCAGGACTTGACCATTATTTCAAATTTTCTCAGGAACTCTAAACATAATTTGTCCATAGACAGCAGGCAGCAGTTTGGAGAAAGTAATGTCCACATTCCCAAAAGTTGGGAGTGATGGATGGTCTTTGGTTATTTGGTGGCTTATAGATGTTTGTTAAATTTAGGGAAATATAGGATAGAAAGACAACTCTGATATTTTGCATTGGCAAGGATTTTGGTATTATGACACAAATTTAAAGTTAATTTTGTTGTCATATATATATATGTTTCTATTCTTGTTTAAAGGATTTTGTATATTGATACAAATTTAAGGTAATATCCTTATACTGCACATCTGTTTCTATTTTTGCTTAAGATATTACCTATACAGTTCATAACTATACTGCTAGCTTAATTATACAGTATGAAGTTTTAGTCTTTAAAATCTATTCAGGAAAATAAGGAAATACAGGCAAACAGTCACCCATATCTGCTGTGGGGCAATGGTCTGTATCCTGTCATATTTTAAATAAACCCTGATTGGCTAGGAGGCAGACAGGAAGTATAGGCAGGACAACTATGCAGGAAGTAGAAGCAGGGTGAAGAGAACAGGAGAATTCTGGGAATAGGAAAGTTTGGTCTGCAGTTGTGACCCAGCCACAGAAGAAGCAAGATGTGCCTGCCTTGCTGAATAAGGTACCTAGCCACATGGCTAACATAGACAAGAATAATGAGCTAATATAAGTTATAAGAGTTAATAAGAAGCCTGAGCTACTAGGCTAAAACTAACTAATGTAGACCTCTGTGTGATTTCTTGGGACTAAATGGCTGGGGGACCTGGTGGGATTGAAAACACAGTCAACACATACCTATCAAACTTATAGTCATGTTAGGTTTTCAAGGTAATACAGAGGTATATTTCAGATACATAGGTAAGCTTCAAACAATCACAAGACCTATAGAATGTGACATTTAAAATGTGTTCATAACTTAGACTTTTCTTGACATGAGAAGCATCTGCTCAAATCAACACCAGTTACCTCAAAAAGGATAATAGGCATTGAAGAACTTTGTTATGGAGTTTGCTTTCACTGCGGCAAAGCTAGTCATTTGGTCAAAAACTGTTTTTGCCTGGACTGCTTGACAGTATGCTGTATAAACTGAATATGTAGGACCCACAGTAAAGTGACTGTTAAACTTTGCCAAAACAAGGTCGGATGATCCCTCAAGGTTTCTGCTTCACAAAAGAAATTGCCAGACATTCTGCAGGACACAGAGGAAAGCAGCTGATAAACTTTGCCAAAATAGGCAAGAGAGTCTTTCAAATTTCCTGCTTCACTGAAAAGTCTGCCAGATATTCTAGGCATGTAGGCTGAAGATGAATTCCCCAATGTTACAGAGGAACTTTGGGTGACTGTCCAGGCAGCCAACTGCTTCTGTCATTTCTAGAGTTTTGGAAGTTGCTTGCTTGCACTTTGTGTTTACTCAGGTAATATTATATTCTTCTGGGGTCTTTTAGAGAGTCAAATACTACTTAGTTATAATTAAAGTTTTTCTTAGTTATAATAAAAGTTAAATTAGATATAAAACTTTAGACTCACAAAGATAGGATAGATGATAGAGTATTTTCTTTATTTTTGCCAAAATTAAATAGACTAAATATTGTAACTGTAATTTTTGCTTGATATTTGTTTTCCTAAATGTAATATTACTATATTAAAGTTAAAACCTTCCTTTTTGATTAGATAGAAAAGGGAAATGCTCTTAATATTATTCTGTACATTGTGAATACTACTGTTCTCATTGGTTGTTAAATAAAGCTGCTTTGGACCATGTTAAGGCAGGATAGAGTGAGGCAGAATATCCAAGCAGAGATACAGAAGTAGGACAGAGACTGAGGGTTGCCATCCAGTTGCCCAAGGAACAACATGCCAGAGCACCGAGGCAAGCCTCAGGCCATGTGGAGATACACAGCTTAAGATAAATGGGTTAATTTAAATAGAAGAACCAGCTAGTAATAAGCCTGAACCATTTGCCAAACATTTATAATTAATATTAAGCCTCAGAGTAGTTATTCAGGAACTGGCAGGCAGGAGAGAAATCTCTAGTTACAGTACAGTAGTTTGGACTGGTCATTTAGTACTTGAAGAACATCAGTCAAGTTCCTTCTGTCTTTCCAAGTTTTCATTTAAAAGTCAGGTGTTTTTCTGGTGGGTCTCCCTTTAAATGAAACTTGATCTTTCACTCTTACTGTTTGCATATTTTTTCTTTGTTATTTGCATTTAGTGTTGTAATTATTGTATGACATGGGGGTTTACTTTTCTTGTCCTGTCTTGTTGGTGTTCTGCATGCTTCTTATAACTTTACAGGCAATCTTTTTCCTTCCACGTGGGATTTTATGTTTTTAACCAAGACTGGAAAATATTTCCTGGAAAATATCTCTGCCTTTGATCTGGATTTTTTTTCTCCTTCTTTGATTCAAATTATTTGTAGGTTTAGTATTTTTATTATTTTACTTGTTTTCCTGGATGATTTATTCCTGGAGTATTTGTTTGTATTTTTGTTTTGTTTTGGGGATTTA
Organism: Ondatra zibethicus; assembly: GCA_004026605.1. Lineage (NCBI taxonomy): Eukaryota > Metazoa > Chordata > Mammalia > Rodentia > Cricetidae > Ondatra > Ondatra zibethicus. The sequence goes on from PVIU01003602.1 coordinate 65,215, forward strand.
AAATTTTCTTTGAATGATCCATTTGGGATTTTATTTAATTAACATTTTTTCATGTATTTCACATCCTCTCCTTCTCAGTCTCCATTCAGAAAGAGAGAGGCCTCCCACAGGCTTCAACAAAGCAGGGCACATCAAATGAGGCAGGTTTGAGCTCCTCGCAAGCCTGGGCAAGGTAATCAAGCATGGGGAACAGGTTCCCAATATCTAGCTAGGCAACAAGAACAGGTGCTGATCTCATTCTTAGGAGCCTTACAAACAGACGAAGCTACACGACTGTCACACACACATACAGAGGGTCTATGTCACTCCTGTACAGGCTCCTTAACTGTTGTTTTAGAGTCTATGAGCTGTCTCTGTAACATCCCATGGTCATTAATTTAACTCCTCTGATTCGTGGAATCCCTCCTCCCTTTCTTCAATATGACTTCCAGATCTCAGCCCAGTATTTGGCTCTGGGTCTATGCATCTGCTTCCATCAGTTACTAGATAGATAAAGTCTCTATGATGACAATTAGGGTAGATGGCCAGTTCAGGTACCCTTGCCACTATTGCTAGGAGTCTTAACTGGGGACATCCTTGTGGATTCTTGTGTTTCTCTGGCACCAGGTGTCTTCCTAACCCTAACATGGGCTCCCATCAAGATGTCTCTTTCATTATGCTCCCCTCTCTCCCACTCCAACCTGCTATATTGATTCTCAAAGTGGCTGTACAAGTTTGCACTTCTACCAGCAGTGGAGGAGGGTAACCTTTATAACACATCCTCTTCAAAATAAGCTGTCATCAGTGTTTTTGATCCTAGCCACTCTGACAGATGTTAGATGCTATCTCAGAGTAATTTTGATTTGCATTTCCCTGATTATTGAGAATGTTGAACAATTCCTTAAGCTTTGTGACCACATATTTTTTCTTTCTACTTGATCCAGTTCTATGGGTGATACCTTCCTTTGGTATGGGAGAATTGTCTGTATTCTGTCAATCATGATTTAAATAAACACTGATTGGCCATTAGCCAGAATGTATAGGTGGGACAACCAGACAGGAAGTAGAGGCAGAGCAAAGAGAATAGGAGAATTCTGGGAAGCAGGACTCTCCCTTGGCATTCCTGCCTGGACTACCAAAGAAGCAGGATGTGACCTGCCCCGCTGAAAGAGGTACTGAGCCATGTGGCTAAGATAGATAAGGATAATGGGTTAATATAACTTATAAGAACTAATACTTAGCCTGAGCTAATGGGTCAATCAGTTTATAACCTAATGCAGACTCTCTGTGTGATTTTCTCTGGGACTAAATGGCTGGGGGACCGGGTAGGACAGAAACCCCGACAAGCAGGCCCCTCATGCTACATTCCTTTGGGATTTTTGCTTAACTTTATTACAATTTTGAGTTTTATCTCATACTGGTTTCCCTTGAGAGATTCTATCTCTTTTTAAATTCAATTTTTATATCTTGAATTGTTTTCATTATTTCATTCAATTGTTGTTGATGTTTTCACAGTCTCTATTTGGGCACTTATTCATATCTTCTTTGTGTTCCTTGAACATATTTATAATTTAGAAGCCATTGTCCAGTGTGTTGTTTTTCTCAGAGCATATCACAATTGTGATACTAATTTCTGAAAAAGACACATTGTCTTGATTATTCATCTTATTTTTGCTTTTGCAATGGGCCCTAGGCATCTGGAATTCAGTCTTTGGTAGTGTTATTTGTTGTGAGTAACTTGTTCTGCTTTTATTGAGTGGCTATTTGGATACTTGGTTGCTATTTCCCCAAATCGTCAGGTAGTAGATCAGCTGAATTGTACTCAATGTTCACTCTTTGACTAATCTGTGTTGGTGCGTAAATAAGATGTTAGAAGAAGTCTCAGCTTGGCTAGGGATAGATGTAACTTCCAGGCTTAGGAATAAACCTCCTGTAAGCTTAAAAAACTTCCTTTGCCAATCTTCAGAACATTGTTGAAGGGTTTCTGTGTTCGCTTGTGTTTCTTGGGTGTCAAGGCCTGCAATCACAGTGGGAGAGGGTAGTGATTTGTGTGAACAGAGCATAAGATGGCATCCTATCCTCAGGTAGAATTTGATGGCTTTAGAGTCATGGAATGTATCATGATCTAGGATGTCTTGGCAGTGTGAAAGTAGGCTGGTATGGGGAAATCACTGCATAGAGTTATTGGTAGCATTGTATACTCACTGGAGTGATGCAGCATGCTAGGTGGCTGATAGTCTAGCAGGCATGTGGAATGTGTCTAGGGCACCTACCTGGATTTATGGGCTTGTGTTTTCTTGTAAGATTCAGTGGATAGGCATACATGTGAGTCTGATAGGCAGGAGGAAAGGGAATATGTCTGAGGACCTACATGAAATATTGGATTTGGTTCCACCCAGAGCAAGTGATAGGCATGCTGGTGGGTTTGGTGACTCTTAGGAATGTAGAAATGGACCTGGGAAACCTACCTGGAGTCCCCAGTAAAATATACATGGTGCCAGTATCACACACACACGCACAGGCATACACACACACACATACACACATATATGGAATGAAAATGAAAGAAACTTATTCCCTGGCAATGCTGAAGCACACATGGGCAACCCGTATATGGTGGTTCTGTTGAACTTGTCCATATTGGGTTTCATAGTCTAAGCTGATGAAGACAATGAAGATAACTGACCAGGTCTCTTCCTCAAGTGGGCATCAAATCTCATTACAGATGGTTGTGAACCACCATGTGTGTGCCGGGAATTGAACTCGGGATCTTTGGAAGAGCAGGCAGTGCTCTTAACTTCTGAGAGTTTATATGCCTATTTCATATATATAATAGTGATATATAAAATATCTGATATATATGTGTATGTATATAGTAGGTGCATATGTTTATGTAAACATATACTTAGATTAGCTTGTAGAATTTTAAATGAAATACATGATTTCCTGAGAATTTAATCAAACAACCTCACCATTATTTTTCTCTTGTTCCCCTTCTCCTTCTGTAGTGATTTCTTGTCCCTTCTCATTTGTGTTACCTTCCCCATTTTCCATCCTCCCTCTTCCCAGTCATATAGGCATCCCTATTTTTCTCTTTCTCCCTTCACATCATCTATATTCTGCTATTTTCCACTCTAGCTTTACTTCCCCTGCCTATGGCCCCTGTATAACTTTCTGGTTTCTGTGGTTATTCTGTGCTTTATACTTAAACCTGGAGATTTGGGACTAGGGAGTAGAAATGAGAAAAAAAACATGCAGCATTTGTCTTTCTTTGCTTAGGTGACCTCATTCAATATAATCGTTTCTAGTTCCATCCGTTTATTTCAAAACATCATGATTTCATTTTTCTTTAACTTTCCATTGTGAACACATATCACAATTTCATTTCCTATTCAGGTATTGAAGGATGTTTAGGTAGTTGTCATTGTCTGGCTATTATGAATAGGGCATCAATAAATACTGCTGAATAAGAATCTGTGGGCTAAGACATCAAGTACTTCAGGGGTATGCCAAGGAGTAGAAGAGCCAGAATATATGCTGGATTTATTTTCTGCCTTTTCCAAGGTGGTTGCACCAATTTATATCCCCAGTGTCAGCGAATGGGTGTTTATCTTTTCCAATCTCCCAACCACCGTTTGCCAGTTGTTTTGTTGAATTTAGCCATTACTTACTGGGGTAAAATGAAATCTCCACATTGTTTCAATTTACATATTCCTGCTTCGAAGGGGGAACATCTTTTGAGGCATTCCTTGACCATTTTTATTATGCCACTGAAAACTCTCTGTGTAGAAGTCAATCATTTTTAACTATGTCATTTGGTTTTTGATTGTATTTTTTGAGTTCTTTGAATATTCTGGATATTAATCTTGACAGATACAACTTTCCGAGATTCTCTTCCATTCTATGGCTTTATTCTTTACTTGAATGATTGTTTCCCAGCACAGAAGCTTGCTTTACATTTATGAGGTCTCACTTAGTCATTTGTTACCTTTAGTTCCCAGGCAAAGGGAGTCTCATTCAGAAAGTCATTTCCTAGACATATATCTTGTAGGGTACTACATATATTTTCTTCTAGCAGTTTTATTCCCCATGTTTCAAACTGAGGTCTTGGATCAACTTAGGTCTAATTTTTGTGCAGGGTAATAGTTATAGGTCTTATTTCATTCTTATGCACGTGGACTACCAGTTTCTCCAGCACTATTTGTTGAAGATGTAACCTTTCTTCCAGTGTAAATGTGTTACTGTTTTTCAGTTATCAGATGACTGTAGTTAAGACTACTCATGCTTGGTCTTCTAATTTCTTCTGTTGTTCTACCTGTCTGTTTTCATGACATTACCATAGTCTTTGTACTGTGACAACTCTATAATATATTTTGACATCCAGAAGAGAAATACCTCAAGTATTCTTTTTGTTTAGGATTTCTCTGAATAACCAGGGACTTTTCCAGTTTCATATGAATTTTAGAAATTTTTTATATTTCTCTGAAGAATATTGTGGGTATTTTTATTGGGATTTTATTGATTCTAAATATTGCTTTCAGTAGGATGTTATTTTTACAATTTTAATTCTACTGATCCATGAACATGGGATGTCTTTCCATTCTCTAATGTCCTTCAAATATATATAAGTGATACATCAAAAGATAAATGCTCTTTGGTTTTTTAACATGCTATGGCACATCTTAGCTGTGAAGGTGAGCCACTAATCAACTTGAAGCAGAGACAGATGGCATCTGCCTCTTTGGTAAAGTATGACAAGATAAAGGTCTATACAAAAAAGAGTGTATTATTTGGAAAATGCAAATTAAAAGCAGAATAACATACCACTTTATAGTCATTTAGATACTTATAATAAAATAGTTGATGCAATGCAAGTGGAGACTCTGGTACCTACCTTTTGGGGACAAAAATAAAAAAAGTTCAAGTTACTTTATAAGGCAATCAAATAAGTCCTTCAAGTGATGAATACACAATGATAATGTGATATATACATGCAATTGAATTCATCTGATCTCTAAAGATAAACGAAAGTATGCTTCCATAAGTAGAACAGCCACTGTTGTTAACTATGTGGTGACATGTTAAAACAATGAGCAAGAAGAGAATCAGGTGAGACCCAGCCAAAGCCCTCAAAGCGAGGCGCCATTTTAAATGGGCAGAATGACCTGAGGTTCAAAGCTTGATTCCAGACACTTGTGCTATTCATTAAAATACAAACTACCTGAAACTGTCAGATTGTAGCTACTTATAGTCCTGCTGTGAAGTCAAAGGAGGAGAAAGGGAAAGTGGAAATTGCGGTCCAACTGTGAGGGCCAAAAGTAAAGGAGCTCAAGGACAGCAAGAGCTGGTAACATCGGAATGAAGAATACTGTTACAAGTACTCAGCACTGACTTCTGCTTCCAGCAAGAGCAGCTGACTCTTGCATATCTACTGTTATAAGAATGAATACCGAGAAGAATAGAACTTCTCACTCGTGTATCCCTCTGCCTTTCCTTACAAATCCCTTACTTTCCACATAGTAGGAAGAAACTCAGTAAAATATCTTACTATTTTATATATTATATTTATATATATTATATTCTTATAATAGAAGAACCATCACCCTCTTCTATTATAGAATGCAACAATGTATCTTTTAAAAATAACTTCTTTTTTAAATATTTTATAAAACTTCATCATTTCCCCCTTTTCTTTTCTCACTTCAAGCCCTTCCATATAACCCCTCTTTCTGTTTAATTGTTGTTACACACACACACACACACACAGACACACACACTCCCCGCATATACACGCACACTACAGATTGCTTAGTCCATATAATATTACTTACATGTATTTTCAGGGATAACTATTTGAATGGATAACCAATTGGCGTGTTCCTTCCTGGAAATATTTTTTTTTCTCCTGCCCTCAGGACTCCTTAGCTGACTGTACTTATTTGTTCAGGGTTGAGACTGTGTAATTTTTCCCACTTCCGCATAGGCATGTCTATTGCTGTCATCCTTATTTGGGTCATATTTAGGCCGCCATGTCGGTGGAGTGTCATCTGACCTGAAAATCTCCTCCCTAAAGACTAGCTTTCATGGTGCCAGACATTGCTAAGCAAGCCTTCAAAGGAAGGAAGCAAACAACAGTTCTACCCAGTTACGATGCCTAGCTATTATCTTTTGAGTGAACAACTGAGTAAAGTTGGAAAGGAAATAAATGAATGGGAAACATGAAGCTTAGAACAAAACCCTGTCTTTCTACAGCAAGAGGAATAGGTGTTAGAGACTTAAGACTTGAGGAATCAGGTATGACCACTCTCCATCTAGTGGGTTCTAGTAATTCCAGAGGAGACCCAAATGGCAGTTCCCACAAAGACAGATTTTGTTAATGGGTATAGTATCAAATAACTATAATTTCATAGTTACTAAAATATTTTTTGTCATACATACAGGAAATGAATAAGATCAATATTTAAATTTCAGTTATGTTTTAGTCATTAGGTGTTTAAACTTCCAATAAATGAGTAAGCACTATTTTTTATTATTTTTCCTCTTTGTTTGTTTAGGGGATTTTCGTTGCCATCACCATGTTGTTTTTTGAGATAAGGTCTTATTTTATAGCCCTGGGTGGGCTCAACTGTGCTCTGGAGCCCAGGCTAGATTTGAGTTACAGCGTTCTTCTTATCCCAGTCTCCTGAGTGCTAGAGCTATGGGCACAAGCCACCATGCATAGTTAATCTCTCTTTTTTAAAAATATATTTGTGTGTGTGTGTGTGTGTGTGTGTGTCTGTGTGTGTACACATGCATGTGGGTTCAGAGGTTCCCTGAAACTGGAGTGACAGACAGTGGTGCTCAGCTTAGCATGGGTGCTGTGAACAGAACTCTGGTCTTCTGCAGGAACAACAAGCACCTAACCTCTGTGCCACCTCTCCATGCCCTGGTCTCCTTATTTTTAAGTGTTATTCATAACACACAAAAACATACAAGGCCATATAGCTCTTCCTTCTTAAAACAATGATTGCGTTTGTACTCCCGGTTACTACTTCTTAACAAATCAAGCAGCTGAACCAGTGCAGAAGATGTGACCTGTTGTATTTTTCCCCTCCCTAAGAATTAAAGATGAAGTGAGCTTCCTTGTGGAAGAATATTCTCTTTGCCATCAAGCTGGCATTAATTTCCTGTTCAAAAGGGATATATTGTCAATGTGACACTTTAATCAGCCACCGATGGGAATGGGAAACACTGACTTCACAATCAATGTCAATGTATTTCATGTCACCTCACTACCTCATAGTCATTCTGCTTCAGAAGCGCGTGGAGGGTCAATACATTTCATTAGTGTGTTTCATCTAGGGGAGAGCACAACATGAGAACTTTGATTATATTATAAGAATTGCCTTAATGTGACACCGATTCCCTGATTGTGCAATACCAGGCATTCAAGTGCTGCAGGGCAACCAAATTATCCTTCACCCAACTGTTCCTGGTGCTGTCAGTTGCAAAACGTGCTGCAAATGGAAGAAGAAAATAAAGCCCAGCTCAGACTTCACAGTAGATACAAATTGCATTGTCACAAACCCAACACCCAACAGGATCACGGAGGTTAACTTTGAAGGCCACCAATGAAAAGTAACAATTCCTTTCAGTGTCTAATTATAGTAGTACACATACTTATGACTCTGAATTTTAATAGTTATTTTCACAGTACCACTATATAATTAACTGCAATAGAATGTTTATGGGAATTTTTTTATTTCCTCTTCGTGAGCATGAGAGAAATGCAAAGTAAATGCACTCCACTTCAGATTTCTTATGTAGATTTCATGCAGAATTTGCTCTTTCCTGGGATGTCCCACTAAGGTAAGGGGCTTCCAATCTACTTCTGTAGAGCAGATATTTCTGAACACATATTCATTTTAACTTTCATTATAATAATATTTTTGCAATTTATTTCATTAAATTTGTCAGGAATTTTCTTGCCTGTTACTCTGCTTAATTTTTGTAATGGTTTCAGCATTTCAGAGAGTAGTACAGAGTCAAGGGTTTAGGAATTACCAACCAAGCATTTTTCTCTTGTTAGGTTAGTTTCTGTATTAACATGTATCTTCTACTCAGAATGTGTTATTACTGCAGCTTGGCATGTTCCGTGGCTGTCTACTCACTTACAGCTAAAAATCTTTCTTGGTAAGCATTCACGATCCTTTTTCTCCTTTCTGGCCCCTCCTCCCAGCAGTCTCTTCTCAGGCTGCCCCCCTCATCTCAGCATTCTGAGACCCTAGGCCTTCATGGTTTGTGATATTGTTTCTGCAGTCTGAATAATTCTTCTCCCAGACACTTGGCTAGCATTTGTCTTGTCAGCTCTTCTTGCTTTTTGCCATTTGCTGGACAGTACCTCACCACAATTTCTGATCCAAACCACTAGTCAATATTTTTCTGAGACTCTGGATGGGGAAGAGACAAAACTCAGATGTACTTTTGCTGAAATCACGTTTGTCTTCCTTGAGGAAAAAAAAGAAGTAGTTTCTTTAAAATACTAAATGAAACCTATAAATGTGTATTACCCATACTGATGCATAAATATTGCAAAACATAATTTTACAAAACCACATACCATTAAGATATTTTCTAGCTAGTCAATTTCATAAATAAAATCCACATTTTTGTAAGAAATGGGGATTATTGTATAAAAATAACATTTTATGTAATAATACTTTATATCATCCAAATATATTTATGTATTTTAGAGTATAAGAGTTTTTGTGTATTGCTAACAATGATTTTTATATTTGGTTGCTGAGGTTCAAAATGAATATTGTTCACTGATGATCAGAATCCAGTGTAAGTAGCCAAGCATAGTGTTTTGTAAGAAAATGACCCCCAAATGGAACTGCACTATTAGGAGGTGTGGCCTTGTTGGGGTAGGCATGGTCTTGTTGGAGGAAGTGTGTCAATATGAGGGGAGGCTTTGAGGCCTCCTGTGCTCAAGCTACACTCCATAAGATAGTTCACTTCCTGTCACCTGCAAATCAAGATGTAACTTCTTCTCCACGCTCAGCTCCTTCTCCAGGATCATGTCTGCTTGCGTGCTGCCATGAGCCGCCATGTCCCTCGATAGTGATAATGGGCTAAAACCTCTGAATCTATAAGCCATCCAATTAGATGTTTTCCTTTATAAGAGTTGCCATGGTCAAAGTGTGTCTTCACAGCAAAAGAAACCCTAATTATAACGGAGTATTTTATTTTACTTTTTAGATTTATTAATTTTATTGATGTGTATGTTTTCCATGTGTATGTGAGTACTACAGATGAGCTTTGTGCCCTCAGAGGAAAGAAGGGAACATCAGATATCCTGGAACTAGAGTTATAGGTGAATGTGTGCCACCAGTGGGTGCCGGATACTGAACCCTGCTCCTGCAAAAGAATAATAATAAGCATCTTTAACTGTTGAGCCATCTCCTCAGCCACAATTTTTAACACAGAAGCAGGGAAAGTTGTGGGCTAGTCACCAAGTACAGAGCTACAATACTGATGTTCACAGGCATGGTGTTTACCTTCAGCAAGTATTCGGAGGGTATTTTCTTAATCTTCCATGCATATAACATAGGTGAATGTTAGAAATCCCAACAGGGCTACTACAGGTCTACATTTAACACACTCAAGAATTCTCTAGGTGAGTGTCCTTCTTATGTCCTGAGGTATATGATGACTGTTCCCTTCTTTGTTCAGGCCTTCCTTTTGAGCTTCTGCACTGGGAAGATTCAAGAAGTCCCCAAACAGTGCATCCTCATGCACCTCTGTGCATCCTTCCTTCTTTGTAGAAGTTCTCTGACTTTCAGAATTCTCCTAAGATGCATTCTTTTAATAGGAACCTACTCAAATAGCTGGCCCTTGCTCAGAGGAGGCTCAAGTGGAGTAACTCAACTTTTCTATTTCTATCACTAAGTAAAGAAATAAGAAAGGACATCATTAGATAATCAACAACACATTCAATAAAACAAAAGTTTATGCTTAGTAAGCATGATTCTAAAATAAAATGTAAGCATTGACTTATGCTATGTAGGTTAATATTCTCTACAGAGATAAATGCAATTAGAATATTAAGAAAATTGCATTTAGGGCAAGAAAACATGAAGTGGAACAAGTAAATTCACTTTAAATAATGAAATTATATAATGTAACGCTTTGTCAACTTTAAAAAGAATTAGACAAATATCTAAAGTAAAGACTTACAGGGGAAAATCTCCAAATTAAGTGTTTGTGATTATACACTCACAAATTTTTAAAAACTGTATAATGCTTGGAAGTATTAAATGCACACACACAGAAACACACACACACAAATGGGATATGCTCTCATACAAATATATGCTTACAAATGCCCTGAAAGGTCCTCAAAAGTTACTGAAGTGACTTGCAACAATACTTGAATGACCATGCATTAGACTCTTGATAACTGCTAAGTTAGAAAGACATTCTGAATTTGATGATGTCTGCAAACATGTCATTGATTTCTGAGTATACAAATAAATATCAGAAACATATTATTGGTAAATATATTCTAAAGGTGAAATGAGAGAGGAGAACTTTGTGACAGCAGCAAGAAGGAAGCCTGCAGCTTCTTAGTGTAAAGTCACAGTAAGCCTACTTCAGCTATGTCTAAGTAATAGAAATGTAGCATTGTCCCATGTATCTCTTGAAGGAATAAGTGGCCTAGAATTAACTAATGGGGAATTTCTTTCTTGACCTCCCTTTCTGTAGAAGGCAAACTCATTATGAACTTTTTGTATCCTGCTGTTGACATCAGTAGAAACAGCAACTCTCAACTACAAGATCATGGACAACTTTTTTTCCCACCAAGCAGAATTTAAAGAAAGCATGAAGACTCTGCCACAAAATTTGATCTCTTTTCACAAGTTGAGATGTCATTTTGCCAGAGAATCCTGTAATTTCGGCATGATTTTAGCAGCTTAAACAAAGGAAATAAAAAGTACTCTATATCCTCACCAATTAGGAATACACTCCAGAGGTCAAGATCTGATATTACAAAGTCGCCTTGACAACTTTTTTCCATTTCATTTTTGTGCAGTGTGTTCTGGTCATATTTACCAATTCTCCTTCTCTTCCAGATATAACCCTAGGCATCCAACTTTGTGTCCCATTTTATTTTCAATCATCAAGTCCAATGTGTACCTCTCTTATATTCTTGGATGCTCGACTTTCCACTGGAGCTTGGTTGACTTTCATTTGACAGATACTTCATTGCAACAAAACTATACTTAATGATGGCTACAATGCATAATGAAATCAGAATATAAAATGACTATGTTACTTTTTTATTGCTTCTCAAATGCTGATTGTTCAGCTGTAAATCTCGTTCATTCCCCTCTTCCGTTCTCAATTCATTATTGTTAACACAACTTCATTTCTACGTAGCTGCTCTGAGGTCAGCAGTCTCTTGAATCTTGAGAAAAAAATCCTTTGGTTTCTAGGGCTTCACAAAAGTAATTTAATTGACTTAGAACTTGACCTCAAACTAAATCAGTGAGATGATATTGAAGAGAAGTACAAACCATGCAAAATTCCTTCACAATCCTCCACAGAAAGCAGGTTTTCTGGTACCCATGCCTGGGGTAAGCACTCTCCTTCCTGATGAATGTGAGGGATTGTTGAGTACTTCTAACAAATCACCAGATACAATGTGCTCCTTACAGTAGCACCATCAGTCAGAGCCAATGGATTCATGTCTCCAGTATGGGGGGGATGGGAATCTTCTTCTTGGAAAGACTTGAAAGTTGTTACATGCTCTAGAGAAAATTAGATTTATTATTTATTAATAGGACTCAACTTATGATGAACAAGAGTAATTAATATGCTCCTCTGGTTGTAATGAAGGCCAGAGAGAATTAAGCAAGAGGTTAAAAAACAAAAGCATGCCTGTGCTTAGTGGCTAGGGAAAGAAATCTTTACTGTTATTCTGTCTCAGTATAATTTCACAAATAAAATATGACTTTTGGATAACAAATAAGTCTATCCTTTTTATTTATTTTATCTCAATAGGAGCATTATGTGTATCATTTGGAATATATATACATAAACATATACACACACACACACACATATATATATATACACACAGACACACACACATACATACATACATATGTATGTATGTAGCCCTGCCATTCTGGAACTTGCAATGCAGATTTAGCTACTCTCACATTCACAGAGCCTCACCTATCTTTGTCTCTTAGGTGGTGACATTAATAGTGTATGTGACCACACCCAGCTTATAGACTTGTTAATGGAATGATCTGCCTAACAGATGATATTTTTGAACACCAAGGAATTAAGGGCATTGAGGTAAAGGCTACTGCTGAGCATAGGAGTGAAAGAGCCTTATGCCAATTCGTAGAGCATCTTGGTATTAATAATTAGTCATCCTGACCTTCTCTGAACATGAATCCCCTAGCAAAAGTCCTCCGTGGCTCATCACTACTATGTTGGATTGTTTTCATGAGGGAATACTGCACTCTGGAAAGGAATGGCACCATGTAAATCCAAGGTCAGGTTTTATTGTATTTGTTATTACTGTAAAACCCAACCATCCCAAATAGTTTAGTTAAATTGAATTTTCTATTTAAGGGAGTCATCCAAAATACCTTTAAAATTCTTTTGTGTAGGCCTATATTATCTGCATTAATCTCTTTCTGGTCATAGAAATTAAAAAGTTTTTAATTACTCTTTATTTTATAAAAGCTTTTCTTATTCTTCTGGAAGAAATAGCATTAAGGAGAGAAAAGAAATAGAAAGAGAAAACTAAATTATTCTTATTCTGCCTAATGACTTGTCCTATGACCTTAAGACTCTCCCATCCTGTGACTCCACATATTCTGCAGTAGAGAGGGTGGCACATGCACTGCTCATTTTCCCAAAATGCAAGGAACTCCACATTGAGAAGGGAAAGTGCTGTACATTGGTCAGCACAAAGCACAACAGAAGTATTAAAGATTCTGTCATTAGAGAAAACCAATGAACTAAATATATACCTATCTAGTTTATAGCCTGAGGGTGCTCGTGTCTGATTCCTTTTAGAGAGTGTTGCTATCATATTAAAGTTTAATAAGTTACATGTGTTGCCTAAAAGGCTGATTTGAAACTCATATCTGCCAATAATCAAAGTTTTACCTTAGGTCCTAGTTCTTTCATTCTGATAGGTGCCATGTAGCAGAGACCTTTCATACCCTAAATGTCACATTACAGAAATTATAATCTGCATCTCATGAAGAGACCAGCAAAAGTCCCAGATCATGTCTTTTACTAAAGATTCAGAGCTGTCTTCTTGTTTTACACTTGTACAGGGAAGATGTCTGAATATCGTTAAAGTTATTATTTGTTTTTCCCTTCCTCTTCTAGAAATCATTTTAGTCTTTTGATTTTGTTGGAGTGATAAACAAAAGCTAGTGATAGAGTTTAATTTTAAAAAAAAGAAGATGAACTTGATTATTAGCAGACACTACTTCAATCAATGAAGATAAAAATGAAATTCATACCATTTTTGTTGCTGAGTTTTTCCATGGGGAAAATGACAGAATAAGTAAACATAAGATTATAAACAATAATTCTGACAGAAAGAGTGTGAGCATTCTACTAACATACCATACACAAAGGATTGTCAAAGTCAGCCTGAAGGAGGAAGGACGAATATATTTGAAGGATGCGGACACATCAGTTTCCTGTGGGTAGAAGAATGTACACAAAGTGCAGTAAGTGGACTGGGCTGCATTCTCGCTGCCAGGCTTGCTTAACCCCCCAAATAATTACTAATTAAATTACTGCCTGGCTCATTATAGCTAGACTCTTCTTGGCCAACTCTCACTCTTGATCTAACCTATTTCTATTAATCTGTGTTCACCATGAGGTCGTGGCTTACCAGGAAAGCTTCTAACCAGCGTCAGTCTTGGGCAGGAGAACCATGGTGTCTGTACACATTACCTTCTTCCTAGCATTCCGTTCTGTCTCCTCTGCCTTCCTGATTTCTGCCCTATGAAAATGTCAAGGCAGTTTTCTTTATTCACCAATGAAAGCAATACAAATAAGAAGAACCTCCTACACCATTTCCCCTTTTTCTGTTTAAACAAAAAGGAAAGGCTTTCACTTTAACGTAGTAAAATTACATATAACAAAACAGTTATCAAGCAAGACCTACAGTTACCATATTTATATCTATTTTATCTTTTATCATAACAAAGGAAAACTATAGCTATAACTATCTATCTATTCTTCAACTCCATCAAAGACTCCAGAAGGATATAATATTACCTAAGTAAACAAGAAGTAAGCAACTTCCAAAACTCTACAAATGACAGAGACATCTCGCTGCCTGTATAGTCACCCAAAGTTCCTCTGTACCATTGGGGCATCTATCTTCAGCCTACAGGCCCACAGTATTTAGCAGACTTTTCCGTGAAGCAGGGAATTTTAAAGACAGTTCAGTCACTTTCTTCTGTATCCTGCAGAATGTCTCACAGACTCTTTCATGAATCAGGAACCCCAAAGGATAATCTCACCTTTAGGCAGGTTCAGCAGTCCTCTCTCTGTGGGTTCTTTGTGTCCAGTTTATGCAACAGTCCAGGCAAGAGCACTTTCTTGCCCAAATGGCTAAGGAGCCTCTTTGATGCCCATCTTCCTCTTGAAGTAGATTGGTGCTGCCAGGAGCAGACGTGTCTCATTGTCATGAAAAGACCTAAGTTATTAAAACATTAAATGTCATATTCTGTCACCTTTGAAAGATATGAAGAATGCCTATCTAACTGAAATATGTCTCTATATATCTAGAAAATCTAACTAACATGACTATAAGCTTGATTGTTATAGATGATTATCTATTAACAACCTATATTCCTAATTATACATTACATTTTTAAATGAATTACACAATCACAATACCTTAGTCAAGATCAGAAATATATATACATATAACAAAATAGACCTTAAATTTATATCAACAAAGCAAAATCTATACTAATGCAAATTATTCATATCTATATCATATCCCCCTTTAAATGTAAAAGAACATTTATAAACAATATTTGGGAATATGGGCACAGTTATTTCTCTCCAAACTGCTTCGTGCTGAATGGGGGAACTGTTAACCAGGTCTGTCATGGTGTATCCTGTGTGCCAGGTTCATCTCAGTTGGCAGTTGAGTGAAGTAATTTTCTGAAGGTGTTCACGGTGACCTTTCAGGAGGACATGGTCTATCATACCATGTTGGTCTAGAAGGAATCCACAGGGTCTCATCCTCTGTGAAAACAAAAGAAGAACTTCTTTTTCAAAGAATTATATCTTTGTTGCCAAATTTTGAAGAAAACACAATAAAATACATAATCCAGACTTTCTGTGAATTTTCCATTTTTACATGGTTATTTTTCTTTACTCTTTTTAATCTATCAATATTTTTACTGCCTGTCTCTTTAAAGACTTTACCCTTTTTTAAATTATCTCTCTATACTCTTTACTTCTTTTCTCTTTTAAGCCTACTATGTACCTTCATTCAACAGTGTGACCCATTTAGAGGTCTTTTATGTCTGAATTTGTCCTATTGCATTGTCTTTAATTGTCTACTGTCTTGAAGAGCTTTTAAAATGTTAACCAGCTTGATTGCAGCTCCTCTGGATATTGGCTCCACCTCTCTGCAATTTCACAATGGTGGATGTACCATTTCTGCTAGCTCTGGGGCTGCCAGGCAGGAGCTGCGCTCAGCAGTCCAACCCGGAGAATGAGTGTGCAACATATAAATGCTTTTTATCTGAGTTACAGCCAAATCTGCCATGCAGAGCAGTGCGCAGCCTGGAAACATCTCTCTGTATGGCTGCAGAAATCTGCCATGCTCTCCTGCCTGCCTGAGCCTGATCCTGCCCTCTGCCCAGGCAGGAAGAGCTGAGTCACAGGCATGGTCTCAGAGTACTTTCTTCCCAATCCCGAGTGGGCACACAAACATCCAGTTCTAGAAAAGCCATTGAAATGCTTCATAGCTGGAGTTCAGGTTGGCGGCACAGCCCAGGAAGCCCCGTTTTAAAATGGCGTGGCTTTTTTCCCCGCTACAGCTGAATCAGGAAAATCTCTCTTAAAGGAGCTATGGCACACCACCGCTAAACTCTATATTTGTGTCCAGAATTCCTTTTTAGGCCTTTTATGCTTTACGTGGAGTCAGTGTACCACATTGGGCAGCCAATCTGTAGTAAGTGGACAGGGCTGCATTCCCGCCATGTGGCTTGCTTAACCCCCGAAATAATTACACAGAAATTGTATTAAATTACTGCCTGGCCCATTATATCTAGACTCTTCTTGGCCAACTCTCACTCTTGATTTAACCCATTTCTATTATTCTGTGTTCACCACGAGGTTGTGGCTTACCGGGAAAGCTTCTAACCATCGTCAGTCTCGGACAGGAGAACCATGGCATCTGCCACATTACCTTCTTCCCAGCATTCTGTTCTGTCTCCTCAGCCTACCTGATTTCTGCCCTATGAAAAGGCCAAGGAAGTTTTCTTTATTCATCAATGAAAGCAACACAAATAAGAAGAACCTCCTACACCAACGAAGAATGTGTATTCTTTTTATTTTTCCAAGTTTTTGGAATAGTGTGCTTGTGTGTGTATGTGTGTGTGTGTGTCTGTGTGTGTTTATGTTATGGGAAGAGAACTGACTCCTACAAGTTGTCCTATGGTCTTGCAGGGATCAAATTCAGGTCATCAATATGGCAGCAATTCCCATTACACACTGCACCATCTCGACAGCCTGTGAATGAGTTTTCAAGAGGATGCTGCACTTCAGTGTTCTCAGAGGCGTGGAGATGAAGGAGGTACATGATGCTTCGGACCACAGTGTGAAACACATTTTATGACACTCTCTCAACTACAGTTTAATATGATAATAGCTATAAAAACATTCAGGACTTGAAGGAGAAGAATGAGATAACATACCTCAGAAATTTGTTTCACACGTGCAAACTGACAGCAAAGGTGGAGAAATAATTCAACCAACAGAAAACTTTCAGAATTAGTTTCAAGTTAAGTAAACCTAAAGTATAAATTATAAAGTTAAAGCCAATGGTCTAAATATACCAATTAAAAATTCTACATTTTCAGAATGAACAAAACCAACACTTAACTACATGTGACCTACAAGATTCATAATTAAAAAATAAGTTAAAGGATGTAGGAAGATACAGTAGCTAAGCCTAATAAATAAAGGAAGCAGGTTGTTTATATAAATTTAAGAGGAAAGGAATTTGGGGACAGTGATGAAAGTATTCATATGGTAAGAAGACAATTGTGATCAGAGTATATACACTTAAAAATAGTAGAACATTAAAACAGCAAAGCAAGAAGCAATTGTGCTACAAGGAAAGATGAAAAAATCTATTATTTATTATGGAGACTTTAAACTGCTTTACACATATCTAGCAGCCCTTGGAGACCAAAATTTATTAAAGATAGCATTGAAATTATGTTACATAATCAGGATTTATAGGTGACTTCACATAATAACCACTAGTTACATATGTGTCTTGGAATAGTCACCAACATATTCCATAACAATAGTCCTAACCAGTTTCAAAAACCAGAAATCAGTTTCTGCTCTCACCACACAGCAGAATTAACTAGAAGGCAACATAAAGAGGAAAAGGGAAAGGAACATATTTCTCCTTGAAACATGTGCAGGAACATAAGTCTCAGATCAGAAGAAGCATATTTCCTAAATACTCCCTACAAAATCTTACTCAAAGGACGAGAGTAGACAGACGGCTGTCTGGAGTGAACAGAGGTGTTCACATTGTGGAAGAAATGTGGAGAGTACACATCTAGGTATAAAACGGGAAATAGAGAACTCACTTACACAGGATTTTCTGTGCTTAAAGACAACGTAGTGTACATCTTGAAATTCTGAAGTAAGATCTTGACTAGACAGCTGCACTCACACACAAGAGAAAACTATGGGTAGTGGTTGGTGGACATGCAATTAGTTTTATATAGGGAACCTTCCACAATATATGCACACCAAAATGTTGTTTACAACATGAAAACATGTAATATTTTTAAGTAAACAATCAATAAACCTGGAAAATATTTTAATATAATTTGAACCAGAATAAATAAAAATATAACTAATCAAAAATTGTGGGAAGCAATGAATTCAATATTTATGGAGTAATAACATTCGGTGCATATAAGAGAAAGGAAATGTTGAAGATAAACAGCTTAAGTTCCAAATTAGAAAACTAGACAAGGAAACCACAGTAAATGAAATTGGAAACAGCATGCAGATACAACTTAGTGAATGGAAGAAGAGACATGCAAGCCACATACATGACAAAGATTTTATATGTAAGTAACTCCAAAAACTCTATACAAAAAAATGGCACTACTATTAAATAGGCAAATGTCTCAAAAGGAGACAGTTTTCACTGTCAATCAAATGCAAGTGTGTCCAAACCCTAATGAGCTACCCTCAACACCCTTAAAAAGCAGCCATTATCAAAACCATGAAGAAATCAATTGCTCGCAATGATATATAGAAAACTTAATGCTTGCCCAACTTTTTTTGCATTAAATATTATTAGAGTCATTAGGTAGAACAGCAAAGATAAGCTACAAATACTAAAAACATAATTCCCATATGATCTAGTAATCTCAATGTTAGGCAAATATCAAAAAGAGTAACTTGATTATAGCAATAAGACATTTGCACTCCTGTGTGCATACATCACTAGTCTAAATGTTTACAAAGCAGAAGCAATGAAAAGTGTGTCAGCAGGTGATTGGTTCAGATCAGTGGATTACTGTTTAGTCAGACGAGAACAAGACCTTGTGTTTTGAAGAAACATGGATATTGTGTTAAGTGAAATAAGCAGGCACAATAAATGAAGAGTCACATGATTTGACTCATATGGAGTCTAAAAATAATGAATGAATGATCATTACTACAGAAAGAGAAACAGAGATTATCAGAGACTGAAGAGAGAGATTGGGGTTTGAAGGCAAAGGAGAGGTTGGTCAATATGTTCTAAGTTGTTGTGAGAGAGGAACAAGAAATATTATTGTTCTATCTGTCAGCAGAAGCTGACTACAGAAAACCATACTGTACGGTATGAGTTATGATTTTAGGTTAAAAAAACTTTCTGAGTTTTTAACATAAAGTTATTATGACAACATAAATATATTCAACATGATTTGTTAACATGATGTTTACATGTTTTGAAATAGCACATGACAATCTAAAAGTAAGTAATCAACTCTTCATATTTTTGTGCCAGTAAAAATTTTTGGAAATCCATCCATACCACAAACTAAATCTAAAGTAATCAGAAGAAAATAGAAAAAAATGCAGAAACCAATGACTTCTTTTTGAGAGAAACAGAAAATCCAGTAAGCTATAAGCTTCCTCTTTGGAAAGATTAATAAAAGCAATAAAATTTGAGCTGGATGATAATGATACACAGACAAACAAGTTATCAATGCTAGAAATGAAAGAATGTGCCACCATTGATTCTGTAAATATTAAAACAATCAAGAAATAGTATGAGTACACTAAGATCAAAAAACTGTAATTAAATAATATGAACCAAATTACTCAATAATACAATCTACAAAAAGTTTTCATGAGACACTAGATAATCTTAAGAAAACTGTATTTATTAAATAAGGCAATTAAATATAAACTTCTAAACTGAAAAAACACAAAGATATTGTATGAACGAAGAACATCAGTTTTCATATTTTGCTGTTATGAATATAAAGGTTGTCAACAAAATATAAGCAAGTTTAATCTAATAATGCATAATTATTTACAGCTGTTCATTATAATTATTTATCTCAAGTATGTAGGCTAATTAAACATCTGAAAGTCAATTATGTAACTAATTATCAACAGACCAGAGAATTTAAAAAGGTCAAAAAATCTGGTCAATAGATACACAAAAGCAATGAGAAGGAAGAAATAAAACTGTCTTTGCCCATATCTAGTATGATCATCAATATGGAAAATATGAAAATAAACACACACACATTTAGAATTCATAAGCATTAACAACATTGCAGAATGCAAAATTCATATCTTAAAAATTAATTTTTCCCTGTGTATCAACAGTGCAGAGATGGAACTACAATTTAAAACGTCATATCATTTTGGTTTGTACCATAAAACAAAACAGTGATAATTTCATCAAGATACATACAACACTATTTAAAAGTAATTTGTTTTAGAATAACTTTTTAAAAGTGTTGTATGTATCTTGATGGATTTGTAGCTAATTTAAAAGTTATTTGTTTTAACAATGATGGAGAAACCCACAGAAACATCTGACCCAAGCAAGTGGGAGCTCACTAACTCCAGACTGACAGTGGGGAACCTGCATAGGATCAAACTAGGCCCTCTGAATGTGGGAGACGGTTGTGTGGTTTGGGCAGTTTGTGGGCCACTAGCAGTGGAACTAGTATTTATCCACAAAGAATGAACTGGCTCTTTGGAGCCCCTTCTCTATGAAAGGATGCCTTGCTCAGCCTAGATACAGGGGGAGGGCCTTGGTCCTACCTCAAGTGATGTGAGAGACTCTGCTGCCATGGAAGACCTCACCCTCTCTGAGGAGTGGATGGGGGTGGGGGTGGGGAAAAGGTGGAGGAAGCAGGAAGCCCAGAGGGAGAGGGGACTGGAATTGGCATATAAATAAAATTGTTTTAAAAATTTTTTAAAATTGTTTTGGTGTCTTGTCTACATATATGTACACTCCCCAAATATGTGACTGGTGCCTGTGGAGAGACCAGCAGAGAAATTTGATACCATGAAAATGAGGGTACAGACTTTTAGGGATTACTTGTGGATTCAAAGAATTAAACTTGGGTTCTCTGGAAGAGCAGCAGGTGTTCTTAACACTGAGACGTTTTTCCAGTTCCCGCATATGTACAACAATTTTTTTGGAGGGAAATTAAAAACTTTGATGAAAGTTATCGAAGAATAAATATAGCCCTTGATTAAATATGTAGTTTTGTGACCTTACTGTCATACAAAAAATATGTATTCCATGGGAACCTCGCTTCAAACATTGAATTGGGTTTTGCCATTGAGCTAAAAGTATATGTCATGAGACTCTGACAGTACAAGACCATAGAAGAAGGCTGCAGTTTCAGTCAGTCCATTGTCTGCTCTACAGTGTCCTTGAGATGTTATGTTCTTCAATTATACACATTAAAATCATTTTCAATTTGCATTTTCATGACTAAGATGCCCATCAAGAGCACTTTAATGATGAAAGAGCCTGTGTTCATGGATATTTAGAGTCATTCTTATCAAAGATGTCAGTTCTGCCCAGTTAGATCTATATATCCAACGCAGCTCCCATCAAAGACTCTGCAAGTATCTAGGTTCATTATTGCTCAAAATGTTCAGAATAAGTGACCTTTGAGTACTCAGCCCTAAATGGAACATATTTATCATTGTCTTGAAGGCTCAGGAAAGATCTCAGAAGAGGGAGTGGAAAGAATTTAAGAACAGTAGTCAGGGATTTAGTGTTGTGAAATGCTGCCTTCAAGACATGGCAAGGCCATCGTATGTTTAAATCATATAAGCTATAACTACCTCCACAAGTCCCACATTACATTGGGACCCCCAACACTCCATCCTAATGTGAACAAAACTCTCAAGATTCAAGCCATCCCTGAGGTGATGCTGTGAGTTCATAGTTTCTGCAAAAGAGGGGAATTTTTTTTCAGTGTTCTAGACACTGGGAATAGTCTGTACTGTGGTAAATTGTCAACCCACCACACTTACATAAGCAACCATAATGGAATCATGACAAACATGAAAGGGGAATAGTTGGGAAGAGGAAGGAATTCATTGAGGAGACAAGAGAAGAAAATAGGATATCATACGATCAAAAGCTGGTATATACTACATGGGATCGTTCAAAACTAAGAAATTCAATTAAAATGAAATTTTTAAAAATGCAAGTTTTTTTCTGGATTTTGCTGATTCACAAGTTCATATGAAGAGAGCAAGTACCTGGAATAACCAACTCAATAGGAAGGTAAAAGCAATGCTGGCTGACTGACAATGCCTGACTTCACGACTTGTCATAACTCTCAGGAGCCAAGGTAATGTCCTAGTGGGATAAAACAAGCAGGTGGATGGAATAATAGCTCGGAATAGTTCCCAATATAGACAAGTGACCTTTAATAAGGGAGCAGAGACAACGTACTGAGGGAGTCTTTTCAATGACCAGTGCTAGAACAACTGGACATTTAACTACCAGAAGAGTATGATAACAAAATGAGTCTAGACCCAGACCTTACATCTCTCACAAGAATCACCTCAAAACAGGGCCCAAATGTAAACTAAACTATGAAGCTGTAGAAGTGTTAGAGAAGCTTTACTTGAGCTGGGCATGGTGGTGACTTATATAGAAATATTATCTCAGCAATGATACAAGAAGGAAATAATTGGCAATTTGGAAACTTCAAAAGAATAAGAATGCAAATCATAGAATGGACATAACTATTTAGTAAAGCTATCTGATAAGGGACAATTGCTTGAAATGCACAAAAAGCTCTTAAATTTCTAAAATAATCAAAAAAAGAAGAAATACCTTCTATTGTTGCACCAACGAAGATATACAGGTGACCAGTGAGGATCTGAAAATGTGTCTCATAAAACAAGCCATTACATAACTGTAAATAAAACTTAAAAAAGAGATGCCACTTCAGTTCTCAGCTATGAGAAGAGTCTATACCCAAACCCTGTCATTTTTTAAATGCCAGAGAGAATAAGAAGCAAGAGGCATCCTCTTCCTTTTTTTTTTTTTTTGGCAGACGTGAAAAATTATATGGTCACAATTGGAGATATTCTAGCATTTTTTTTTTTACAAAATTAACCAGTATCTTACCTTACAATCTAAGAGTCATGCTTCTTGATATAAACTCAAATGAAAGGAAATCATATGTTCACACAAAGAGCTGTGGCTAGACCTTTATAACTGCTTTATTCGTAATTATCATGGGTTGATTGCATCAAGGTGCTCTTGAGGAGGTAAATGACATCTTACAGTGATATACTTAAACTATTCCACAGTAAAAAGGAATGCGTTATCAAACCATGGTCAGGTATGGAAGAATCTCAAATGCCTTGTTAAGTGAAAAGAAATCGAATCTGACAAATGTACAAACTGTGGAGTTACAGCTTGAGAAATGATCACTATCTCCTGGTAGGAGGAGTGCAGGAAAACAGCTAGAGTACAGAGCATGTCTGAGACAGTAAAATGTTTATTCATGTACGTTCATTGCAGATTTGTTCAAAGCCACAGGAAGAACACTACTAAGTACAAAGCCTGCTGCATACTTCAGGCAGCGGCATTAGTAACGTCAGCAGTAATTCAGATTGCAATAAATGTGCCTTTGTGGTGTGGGATGTCAATACTGAGAGAGGTTATGAAAGTGGCGGGCGTGT
Organism: Ondatra zibethicus; assembly: GCA_004026605.1. Classification (NCBI taxonomy): domain Eukaryota; kingdom Metazoa; phylum Chordata; class Mammalia; order Rodentia; family Cricetidae; genus Ondatra; species Ondatra zibethicus. Next base: position 88,681 of record PVIU01003602.1, read on the forward strand.
GACATTCTAGAACTTATTATATAATGTATATATAATAGATTTATAATAGATATAATAGATTTACGCCCACTTTTACTGTGGGCCTAAGTCTCCTCTAAAATCGAGGTAGTAAATGATAAAAAAAAATCATTGGTTCTGTTTTATATGAGTTAGTATTCTGCATGAGTGCGAAAGAGAAAGGTAGAGAGTAACCCAGCCACAAAACCTTTGACCTACAATCTGTCCTGCATGAAAATATGATAGGGCAATGGTAGCAAAGAACTTGTGGGAGTAGCCAACCAAAATCTGATTGGGCTTAAGGCTACTCCATGCGATGGAACCCATGCTTAACACCAAGAACCAGAGATTAGATAGCCCAGAGACCTAAGGTAAAACCAAACATTTCAGGTCTAAAAAGAAGCATCAATAAATTGACTCCTAATGATATGCTGCTATACTCAATTCTATACTCAATATGCTCATATTAATGCCTTATACATTTATCATCAAGAGAAGCTTCCTTCAGTAACAGATGGGAACAAATGCAGAGACACACAGCCAGACATTACATGGAGAGAGTTTAAATGGGGTGCCTCCATCAGCCTCCTCCCCCTAGAGCTTAGAAAATGCAAGGAAGAGGAGGCAGAAAGATTGAGTCAGAGCAGATGGAGTACACCAGTAGAACAAGGCCCACACAATGATCAAAGCAAGGCACATATGAGCTCACAGAGAATGAAGCAGGAAACACAGCGTCTACATGGATCTGCATGCGGGCTTCTGTGTATATGTTATAGCTATTAACTTACTATTTTTATGAGATCCTAGCTGTGACAACAAGTAGGTCTCTGTCTCCTTGGACTCCTCTTGGGACTCTTTTTCTCATAATATACTGGGTTGCCTTGTTTAACTTTGATATGAAAGTTTTTGTTTCATCTTATTGTATCTTATTTTGTCATGATTCGTTGTTATTTCTTAGAAGTCTGTTCTTTTATAATGAGTAACAGAAAGGGAGTGGGTCCAGAGAGGAGGGAAAGCAAAAATTAAGTTGATGGAGTAAAAGGTGGGGAAACTATAATCAGGATATTATATGAGGAAATAACCTGTTTTCAATAAAGAAGAAAATGAAAAAAGAAGAAGAAACACAATGAGGATCAAATACCAGCAGAATCTACAGGCACAACTTCCCACATCTTCCTCTGAGCTCAAAGACTAATAAGAATGATACTTTAATGAGGTAGAGATGTAGATAATCAGTCACTCCCCAAACTCTTCATATTAGATTAGCACCTTCCTCCAATTAGAGGACTCGAAGGCAATTGGTTCCCAAAAGCTGCGCAGTGAAAACAGTCAATATGAGTTCAACAGGCCCTAACACATGTGTCCCAAATTGATGGATTTAGTCAGCGTATTTTTCCAGGCAGCTAATTTTCCCCTTTGAAGTGCTCACCAAAGGTCAGAAGCAGTTTAAGCATCAAAGCTTTATGAATTAAACAGTTTCCTCATGAAAGAGGAAGTCGGCTTGCCTGAAGAAACGCTATTGTGAGCCAGTCTGGCTAACCTTCAACTAATATGCCTTCCACACCAGGGAGATCAATACTGCATACTATCCCAGAACTGACCCGAGACACTGGGTAGAGCAGATCCTCGATAAATAAAATGCTCACCTCCTTTATTTAGTGATGCTGGGAATTTCAACTTTTGCACTCTGCTTACTGGTGATTCTGTAAAGAATGAGATGGGAGGATGAAGAAAAGTGCAGGAACATGAACCACAGGCTAAACAACACTGTAAACTCCTATGGAGTCAATTGCATTCATTCTTTATGACAGAATCAGTTTAGCACAATGTGTCCCCCTTCTCATCAGAGCAAATGGTGTCGCCACTGTGAGTTTTGTTTGGCTTAATGAATGTACCAGGGTATTACATAATGTTTAATAAGCACACGTAGCTGTGTTCTTTTTACGGCTATAATAGCTTAAAAGTCAATGTTTTATTGTTCTTCTTTGTTAAATGTTAATGTCTCTACCAACCACTAATTTTTATCATAGAAGTAAATTAAATATTTAAAATAAAATATTTTGTTTTTATTCTGTTTTAACCTTAGATTGGAGTCAATCATAAGTCTCTCTCCCAGTTTAGGTAATAGTTCCTAATTTTTTAAAAACTTTCCAAGATACATGTGGCTATTTTTCTCTTTTGGTGTAATTCCTTCTTCTCCAATCAACCTTTCTTATTAGGTGTTTCCTAAGACACACAACACCAAAGTCAGTTACTGACTAGCAAGGCTTTGGATATGCGGCATAAATGGTTTCCATTCTGACATTGTTCTTTGTGAATAGCCCCAGGCAAGTCTCTGTTGCTCAGGGGTCTGGTTTCTTTATCTCTTAAGTGGAGTGCTGTGAAGATTAAATTAGATGAAGAACACCATATTGCTCAATGGATATTATCATTATAATCATCTAGTATAACCCTTATCAAAGTCTTTAATCTACTCTTCAAAATCTCTAGCAAATGTTTCCATTACTATAATTGGATTGCCTGCACTGTTCAGTTACCCCCAAAGCAGCTCACAGTAAGTTAAAAAGATTTTCTTTCTCAACAGGAGGGAAACCATGTCTGGTATTGGAAACCCAGCCAACTCTTCATGGGTAGTGAGGTGATGGATATTAAAGAAGAATATCCTCCTGCCACTTCATTAAACCACTGTATTTCCTAACTGCATCCTGACACTTATCCTTATACCCACAGATAAGTGCAGCTCTGACCACTCATCAAAGCATCTCTTTGCGCCAGATGGAGACAACTGCAGAAAAGCACAGGTGGTCCAGCTATGGAGAATAGGTGATTGTTTGGTGTACAGCCCCAGTACGTACATCTGCTATATCGCTCTGCACCCAACACTGAGAAACATCATGGAAGAGGGGGCAGAAAGGTTGTAAGAGTCAGAGGACCAGAAAATCTCATGAGAGACTGGGTTTCCTAGAAATGTCAGGGAAGCTTCACTCATGATGCTTCAACAGTAGGGCTGCTTAAAGCTCTAAACAAAGGCAACAGCGATGAATGTACTAACATGGAAGGGGAAGTCTCATGGTTGCTCCACTCCTAGACTTCAGGCAACCAAGGATACTGAAAGATAGAGAGAGAAAGAGAGAGAGAGAAAGTTAGCTTTCCTCAGGGGGAAAACTAATTGGTTATCTAATACTAAATAATCAACTACTTAATCCTGAAATATATCATACAAGTAAACCTAAGTGGACAGAACAGATTTTATTTTATTTATATATATTTATTTATATATCAACTATGTATGATTACATTAATATATAATTATATATAATGATATTAATATATAAATACACCATAAATAAATATATTAATATACAATTATACATATATAATGAAGAATAAATGGCCATGAGTTTGAGAGGGAGCTAGGGAAGGAACAATATGGAGAGAGTGGAAGAGAAAAGAGAAGGGTGTAAGCAATGAAATTATATTTTAATTTAAATATAAAAGACATTGAATAAATATTCTATTTTACTTTAGTTGTATGCAGAGGGGAGGTGGGTACAAAGCCCCACCCCTAGCAAGGATGTTATTGGAAATTGAGAGCTGCTGGGAAAGGTTAAATTTTTTTAAGGCTATGATCCCTGTTAAGTAGATCATATTCCCAATGGATAGCTACCCACCAAAGAGTATATGAACAGCACAAATTGGGCATTGTGGGATGAAAAACAAAGGGACACAGAGTCGCAGGAAGGTGGGGTTGTGGATCTGGGAGTAAATGAGGAAGAGGAATGAATATGGGAAAAAATGAGGGGCTGGAGAAATGACTCAGGAGTAAAGGGCACTGGCTACCCATGCAGAGGACTCAGTTTTGATTCCTAGAACCAACATGGGGACTGAAACTCTCTATGACTCAGTTTATGGAATTTGATATTTCCTCTGGCACCAGTCATGCAAGTGATGAAAATTCAGACATAAAGGCAAAGCACCCCTGCAAATAAAACTAAAATTAAAAATAAATTACATTGCATAATTTTTTTTAACGAACTAGCATCAAATGCAAAGCTAAATAAATTTAAATAATGTTTAGCTTAGTATACAATTCAGGAAACAAACTTGTAAAGGCATTGCAGAATTTTACCCCTTTTGCCTATTTTATTAGGTCATCTGGTGTGTTTATAACAAATAATGAATTATGTTTGCTATTTTACTGCTAGAGGAAGTCCAGCTTTTTGGATTATCTTTGCTTTTAACTCAAAAGATTTGTTTTCATTTTATAATCTCATCTGCAATATCCATTACATTTATTCACAGCCTTTTAATATTTTCCCTGGGCTGTAGATTTCTTAGGGATTTTTTAGTTTGGGTGACAGAAACACTTTTGAGTTGTGTTTGTCAGGGATTTGATAACAGGACCCTTGTGAGTTCTTCTTCTTTTTTTTTATGACTGCAAAGGTGTGCTGGATAGTTTTGTGTCAGTTTGACTCAAGCTAAATCAGTTGCTATGGCTTTGCCTATTGTTTCCACCCCACCAAACATGGTAGAGGTACATTTACTAACATCTTCATGAGCAATGCTCACCACCCCAGCTCCAGGGACACAGCAGGTATATGGTGTGGGAAGTCCTTCTGTATATGTGCCGCTTTTGCTGCCTTACGTTCAAAGCAGCTTTCAGCCAATGGCTTAACAGAGTAAAGCCAGGTGGGAAATCCAAGCAGAGCTGTAGAGAGATTGTAGGCAGAGTTGGACAGAAGCCATGTAGCTACCACAGGAGCTAGACACCTCCTCCACTGGAGCCTACTGAAATTTGCTGGCAGGCCACAACCTTGTGGTGATGCACAGATTAATGGAGATGGGTTAATTTAAGATATAAGAGCTAGCTAGAAATACATTTAAGCTATTGGCCAAGCAGAATTGTAAATAATATAATTTCTGTGTGATTATTTCGGGTGGGAGAGGCCAGAAAGAAACAAACAGCCTCCAACTACAGATTGGAAGGCCAACATGGTCTGAAAGGTTTGGGGCAGATGCCCGTCACCCACTTTAGGTCCAGATGTTTTTGTGTTCATTCTGGGTCTGGAGAAAGTGGCTCTGATATGTTCATGACTCAGCTTTTCCCACCTAGGCAGGTGGCAGGATGGGGTCTGCTAGGAGTGCATAGGCAGGAAGGCATAGTAGATTCCTGCCAAAATACAGGGAGATATTTCCAGGACATGCAGTGTGCTGTATGGCAGATTTAGTTATTACTCTTATAAAAAGAGTTTATGTGCTGCATGCTCCTTTTCAAAGTTAAAGTGGTGAATGCAGCTCCAACCTGGTGGTCACAGAGCTGGCAGGAATGGTACCTCTGCCATATGGAAAGGGAGAGAGAGGTGGAGCCAGCATCCAGATCTACTGCAACCAAGCTGCTTACCATTTAAAAAGTGCTCCTGGTCAGAAAATAATTACAAGTATGCAATAAAGACAGATTCAGATAAAGGGACCTCTAAATGGGTGGCTGTTTTAGATATATGTGCATAGGCTTGGGAGAGAGAAGAAAAAGACAGTTATAAATGGAAATAAATAAATTTAAAAAGTAAAACAAAGTCTTAAAATAGCCAGAGTACAGACAGTCATAGATTAATGGAATAAAGAAAAAATAAACCATGTAAAGATAGAACATACAGAAAGTCTGGTATATTTATACTATTGTGCTTTCTTTGAATTTTTTTAACTGTGAAAGAGTTAAATACAGAGACATTTCATTGTATGGGCTGCTAAGCTAAACCAATATATATACTTTAAAGGTATCTTGATTTCAAAATTTGGGTCAAAGGATTTGTTGCTTCGGAAAAGAGGTTCTTCTTTTGTTTCCACAGATAATGAGGACCTGTGGATTCCTTTTAGACTAATATGGTTTGTCGGACCAAGACCTTCAAAAGGTCTCCATGAACAGCCCAAAAATTACTTTACCAAACAAAAATCCAGAAGCAGTTTGGAAAGAACTATGCCCAAATTCCCAAATATTGTTTATTTACATTTAAATGTTTACTTTTAAAGGGAGATATGCTATAGAGATTTGCATTGGTATGAATTTGGTTTATTTATACAAATTTAAGGTAAATTTTGTTATATGTGTATTTCTGCTCTTGATTAAGGTATTGAATTTATGCAGTTCATTTAAAAATATAATGTATAATTAAGAAATGCAGGTTAATAGATACTCATCTATAACAGTCAAGCTTGTAGTCATGTTAGGTTTTCTAAACTTATAAAAATATATTTCAGTTAGATAGATAATTGTCAAACCTTTCAAAGACCTATGGAATATGACATTTAAAATGTTTTAAGAACTTAATACTTTTCATGACAGTGTGACACATCTGCTCCTGGCAGCACCAATCTACTTCAAGAGGAAAATGGACATTAAAGAAGCTTCTTATGGAGTTTGTTAGCCATTTAGGCAAGAAACTGCTCTTGCCTAGACTGCTTGATATTATGCTGGACATGCAGGAACCACAGAAAAATGACTGCTGAACTTGCTTAAAGGTGAGATAGTCCTTTAGTGTTCCTGCTTTATGAAAGAACAAAAAGAGTCTGCTAGGCATTCTGCAGGACACAGAAGAAAGTTGCTGACAAACTACCAATATAGGTGGAACTGTCTTTGAAATTTCCTGCTTCACAGAAAAGTCTGCTGGATACTAAGGGCATGTAGACTGAAGATGGGTGCCGCAATGTTGCAGAAGAACTTTGTGTGACTGTCCAGGCAGCAAGATGTCTCCATCAATTCTAAAGATTTGGAAGTTGCTTACAATGTACTTCTTGTTAACTTAGAATATGTTATATCCTTCTGGAATCTTTGATGGAGTTGAAGAGTAGATAGTTATAGTTACAGTTTTCCTTAGTTATAATAAAAGAGAAAGTAGATATAAATATTGTAACTGTCATTATTGCTTGGCAGTTGTTTTGTTATATGCAATTTTACTATGTTAAGTTAAAACCTTTCTTTTTATTTGAACAGAAAAGGGGGAAATAGTGTGGGAAGTACTTCTGTATATGTTTTGCTTTTATTGGTTAACAAATTAAGCTGCTTTTGGCCAATGGTTTAGTGCAGTAAAGCCAGTCAGGAAATCCAAACAGAGATTTAGAGAGAGAGTAGGCAGAGTCAGAAAGGAACCATGTAGCCATCATAGGAGACAGATGCCTCCACCAGAGCCTACCAAAATTTTGTTAGTAGACCATGACCTCATGGTGTTGCATAGATTAATAGAGATGGATGGGTTAATTAAATATATAAAAGCTATCTAGAAATGTGCTTAAGCTATTGACCAAACAATATAGCAAATAATTTAGTTTCTGTGTGATTATTTCAGGTTGGAGCAGGCAGGAATGACTGAACAGCCTCCGACTACTGGTATATGTCACCATTAAACGACTTGTAGCACTCTACTCACAAATCCCATTTAAACACACTGTAGTGGGGCCTCCTGAAAGAGCCAGAGCCATTCTTTCCACCATGAATGAAGCAGGACGCTATCTCTTAATAGTGAAAGGAGTGATGCAGTTCTTGCTGCTAAGGTTGAGTCAGGAAATCTCTTAAAGGAGCCACATCTGTGCTTGCTGCCAGCAAACAGAACTTATCTAAAAATATGCCCTATCAAGAAGCTCAAATTGACTCCCATTTTTGTGTGCTGAGAAGCAATTTTTTAAAAAACTTTCTTGGGCTTTATGTTGTTATTGTTGCTAAATGTTTTGATGCCATTTGTAAATAGAAACTTCTTTTTTGTTTCCTGGACATCCAGACACAAATAATCACACAGAAACTATATTAATTTCAACATTGTTTGGTCAACTGCTCAAACATATTTCTATCTGGCTCTTACTTCTTAAGTTAACCCATTTCTACTATCTTATATTTTACTACAAGGCTCATGGTTTACTGGTAAGTATCCTGTGTCTTTCTCCTTAGGCAGCTGCAAGGTGTCTGCCTGACTCCACATTCTTTCTCCCTGTGTTCAGTTTAGTTTTCATGCCTAGCTCTATTCTGCCCTGCCATAGGCCAAAGCATACTCTTTACTAACCTATGGTAATAAGACATATTCAAAGCAATCAGTGGAAAGGAGAGAAATTCAATAAAGAAAATGCTTCCATAAGTCTGGGATGTAGACAATCTAGTAGGGTATTTTGTTAATTAGCAATTAATGGGAGAGGACCAAGGGTATGTCATACCATCCCTGAGCTGGTGGTTCTGGGTTCTATAGGAAAGCAGATGGAGCAAGCCAATAAGCAGCACCCCTCCATGGTCTCTTCATTAGATCCTGTCTTCAGGTCCCAGCCTAGCTTGAGTTCCTATCTTGACGTCCTTCAGTGATAACTGTCATATGGAACTGACCAGCAGGAAGCAAATGCCTTTAATTTCATTACTCAGGAGGCAGAGGCAGGCAAATCTCTGTGAGTTTAAGGCCAGCCTTGTCTACAAGCAAGTTCTAGGATAGGCTCCAAAGCTACATGGAGAAATCCTGTCTCAAAAAGAAAAATCCCAAAAACTATAGCAACAACAAAATAATGTGGAACTGTAAGCCAAATAAATCCTTTCCTCATTGTTTTGGTCATGATGTTTTATCAAAGCAATTGTAACTCTAATTAAAAGATATAAAGAAACCCTTGCACCATATTGTATCAAGCATAGGCTATGAGTATAACTTAACTTTTTTCCACAGGAAGAAGAATTTGATTTATCTAATGATGGATAAGAAATAAATAGTCATTACATATAGATATATGTGGTATAAATTCCAGGAGAAATTGTTAGGGTATGGCCATGTTTGAGAAATAAGAAGATATTACAAACCTTTGGACACTACATACAAACATGAACACAATGCCATTATAATTTATGCTTAAATACACTGCCTTGTTTTGGTAAAATAATGTTTGGTCAATAGTTTTCTTCTTTTGTTATTTTATTTTTTTTAAAGAGAAAAATACTGTCTTTTTTCATTTTACATACCAATCCCAGTTCCCACTCTCTCTCCTCTTCCCTTTCCCTCCAATTTCCTCCCCAACCCCATCTAGTCTAAAGAAAGGAGGGCAAGGCACATTGCTCTGAGGAAGAACCAAGGCCCTCCTCACTATATCCAGATTGAGCAAGGTATCTATCCAAAAAGAATAGGTTCCAAAGTGACAGCACAAAAAGCAGGGACAATTTCTGCTTTTTGCCTCAGTCATACAACTGTCACACACATTCAGAGGTTCTAGCTTGGTCTTGCTGGTTTCTTCCCTGTCTGGACAGAGTTGGTGAGCTCCCATTAACTCAAGTAAGCTGTTCAGTGGGTGTCCCCATCACGGTCTTCACCTATTTGCTCATATTCTCATTCTTTTCACTCCTCAACTGGACTTTGGGAGCCTAGCTCAGAGCTCTGCTGTGGGTTTCTGCCCATCTGCATCAGTTGCTGGATGAAGGTTCTATGGCGACATTTAAGATAGTCATCAATCTGACTATAAGGCAAGACCATTTCTTGTACCCTCTACACTATTGCTTAGGATCTTAGCTGGGGTCATCCTTGTGGATACCTGGGAATTTCTCCTGTGCCAGGTTTCTTGCTAGCCCCATAATGTCTCCCTCAATAAAAATACCTCTTTCCTTACTCCCTGTCTCTGTACTTCCCCCATCTTGACTATCCTATTCCTTCAAGTTCTTCTCTCCTCCTTCTGCTTCTACCTTCCCTTCTCTTCCTACCCCTATGCTCCCAATTTTATCAGGAGATCTTGTCTATTTCCCCTTCCCAGGGTGATCTTACGTGTTTTCCATAGGGTTCACTTTGTTACTTATCTTCCTTAGTGTCATGGACTATATAGGCTTGTTATCTTTTGCTTTAGAGCTAGTTTCCACATATGGGTGAGTACATACCATGTTCATCTTTCTGGGTCTGGGATGGTTTTTTCTAGTTCTATACATTTGCCTGCAAATTTCAAGATGCCATTGTTTTTAACACTGAGGAGTACTACATTGTGTAAATGTACCACATTTTTTAAAATTCATTTTTCTGTTGAGAGGCATCTAGGTTGTTTCCAGGTTCTGGCTATTACATATAATGCTTCTATGAACAAAGGTAAACAAACGTCCTTGTAGTATAATTGATCATCCTTTGTGTATATGCCCAAGAGTGGTATTTATGGGACTTAAGGTAGGTGAATTCCCAATTTTCTGAGAAACTGCCATAGTGATTTCTAGAGTGGTTGTACAGGTTTGCATTCCCAGCAGAAATGGAGGAGTGTTCTCCTTACACCACATCCTCTCTAGCATAAGCTATTATTGGTGTTTTTGATCTTAGCCATTCTGACTGGTGTAAGATGATAACTCAGAGTTCTTTTGATTTGCATGTCCCTGATGGCTAAGGTTGTTGAATATTTTCTTAACAGCCACTTGTAATTCTTCTGTTGAGAATTCTCTGTAGAGATCTGTACCCCATTTTGATTGGATTGTTTGGAATTTTGATGTCTAATTCCCTGAGTTCTTTATATATTTTGGAGATAAGTTCTCTGTCTGATGTGTGGTTGATGGAGATCTTTTCCCATTTAGTAGGCTGTCTTTTTGTCTTATTGACTGTGTCCTTTGCTTTACAGAAGCTTCTCAGTTTCTGGAGATCTCATTTATTTATTGTTGCTCTCACTATCTGTGCTACTGGGGTTATATTTAAGAAATGTTCTCCTATGACCATGCATTTAAGGCTACTTCCCACTTTCTCTTCTATCAAGGTCAGTATGGTTGGATTTTTTTTTTTTTTTTTGGTTTTTTGAGACAGGGTTTCTCTGTAGCTTTGGCACCTGTCCTGTAACTAGGTCTTGTAGACCAGGCTAGCCTCAAACTCACAGAGATCCACTTGCCTCTGCCTCCCGAGTGCTGGGATTAAAGGTGTGCACCACCATTTGGGCTTGAGTTTTGTTCATGGGGATAGATATTGATTTATTTGTATTCTTCTGTATGTTGACATCCAGTTATACCAGCACCATTTGTTGAAGATGCTTTCTTTTTCCATTGTATAATTTTAGTTTCTTTGTCAAAAATCAGGCATTAATAGGTGTGTGGATTAATATCCTGGTCTTTGATTCAATTTTATTGGTCAACCTGTCTGGTTTTATGCAAATATCAAGCTTTTTTCATTACTGTAACTCTATAATAGAACTTCATGTCAGTGATGGTGATGCCTCCAAAAGTTTCTTTTTGTATTGGTTATCCTGGGATCTGTTTTTCCATAAGAAGTTTTATTATTGGTCTTTCAAAGTCTTTGAAGAATTTTGCTGGGATTGTGATGGGGATTGCAGTGAATCTATAGATTGCTTTTGATAGGATTGTCATTTTTATTATGTTGCTCCTACCTATCCAAGGGCATGGGATATCTTTCCATTTTCTGGTAGCTTCTTCAATTTCTTTCTTCAAAGACTTGAAGTTCTTTTCAAACAGGTCTTTCTCTTTTTTGGTTAGTGTTACCCCAAGATATTTTATGTTATTTGTGGCTATTGAGAATGGTGATGTTTCTCTGATTGTTTTCAGATTCTTTATCATTTGTATAAAGGAGGCCTATTGATTTTTTTAGTTGATCTTGTATCCTGCCACATTACTGAAGGTATTTATCAGATGTAGGAGTTCCCTGGAAGAGTTTTGTGGGTCATTTATATATACTATCATATCGCCTGCAAATAGCAAAACTTTGACTTCTTCCTTTCCATTTTGTATCCTCTTGATTTCCTTTTCTTGTATTATTACTCTAGCCAGAACCTCAAAAAAAAAACTATGTTGAAAGATATGTATAGAGTGGACAGCCTTGTCTTATTCTTGATTTTAGTGGAATCACTTTGAGTTTCTCTCCATTTAATTTGGTGGTGACTGCCAGCTTGCTGTATATAGCTTTTATTATGTTTAAATATGTTCCTTGTATCCCTGATCTCTCCAAGACCTTTCTCATGAAGGGGTGTTGGATTTTGTTGAATGTTTTTTTTGGAATCTAATGAGATTATCATGTTTTTTCTTTCATTTTATTTATATGGTGAATTACATTGATAGATTTTTATATTTTGAACCGTCCTTGCATATCTAGAATGAAGCTGACTTGATAATGGTGGAGGATCTTTTTGATGTGTTCTTGGATTTTAGTTTGCCTGTATTTTATTGAGTATTTTTGCATCAATGTTTATGAGGGAGACTGAACTGTAATTCTCTTTCTTGGTTGAGCATTTGTGGTTTTGATATCAGGGTAACTATAGCCTCATAATCGGAGTTTGGCAATGTTCCTTCTGTTCCTATTATGTGGAACACTTTGAAGAGTATAGGTGTTAGCTCTTCTTGGAAGTGCTGGTAGAATGCTATATTGAAACATGGTTCATCTGGCCCTGGACTTTTTGGTTGGGAGGCTTTTGGTGACTGCTTCTATTTCCTTGTAGGTTTAGGTCTATTAAAGTTGTTCACCTGGTCTTGATTTAATTTTGGTATATGGCAACTATCCAGAAAATTATCCATTTCTTTTATATTTTCCAATTTTGTGAAGTACAATTTTTGTAGTATGACAAAATGATTCTGTGAATTTCCTTTATGTCTGATGATAAGTCCCCATTGTCATTTCTGATTTTGTTAATTTGGATGCTCTCTCCATGTTTTCATTAGTTCATATAATTGTTGGTCTATCTTGTTGATTTTCTGAAGGAACCAGCTTATTGTTTCATTGGTTCTCTGTATTTACATTGTTTCTATTTTATTGATTTCTGTCCTCAATTTGTTTATTTCTCATCATTTACTCCTCCTGGGTGATTCTGCTTCTTTCTGTTCTAGAGCTTTCAGGTGTGCTGTTAAGTAGCTAGTGTGAGATTTCTCCACTTTCTTTATGTAGGCAGTTAGTGCTATGAACTTTCATCTTAGCACTGCTTTCATAGAGTCCCATAGGTTTAGGTACATTGTGCATTCATTTTTGTTGAATTCTAAGAAGTCTTTAATTTCTTTCTTTCTTTATTCCTTGATTCAGGGGTAGTTCAATTGAGCACTCTTTAACTTCCATAAGTTTGTAGGCTTTTTGTAATTAGTGTTGTTGTTATATTCTAACTTTAAACTATAGTGATCCAATAAGCTACATGGGGTTATTTGAATTTTTTTCTATCTGTAGAGGTTTTCTTTGTTACTTAGTATGTGGTCAATTTTAGAGAAGGTTCCATGAGATGCAGAGAAGATGGTATATTATTTTGTGTTTGGGTGAAATGTTCTATAGATGCTTATTAGGTTCATTTGGGTCATGACATCTGTTAGTTCTCTTATTTCTCTGTTAAGTTTCTGTCTAGTTGACCTGTCCATTGGGGAGAGTGGAGAGTTGAAATCTCCCACTATTAGTATAAAGGGTTTGATGTGTGGTTTAAGTTTTAACAATGTTTCTTTTACATATGTGGCTGCTCTTGTATTGGGGGCATAGATGTTCAGGATTGAGACTTCATCTTGATAGATTGTTCCTGTGATAAGTATAAAGTGTCATTATCCATCCCTTCTGATTGATTTTAGTTTGAAATCTATTTTGTAAGGTATTAGGATAGTCACATCTGCTTGTTTCTTTGGTCCATTAGTTTGGAAAATCTTTTCCTCAACCTTTGCTCTGAGATCATGTCTGTCTTTGTGGTTGAGATGTGTTTCTTGTACACAGCAGAAGGATGGATCCTGTTTTTGTATCCATTCTCTTGGCCTGTGTCTTTTTATAGGTGAATTGAATCCATTGATATTAAGAGATATTAATGACCTTGTTAATTCCTGTTCATTTTTGGTGGTAGTGTTTGTGTGTTTCGCTTCTTTGGGTTTGCTGGTGTGATGCTATCTGTTGTTTTTGTTTTTGTGGGTGCAATTACCTTCCTTGGGTTGGAGTTTTTCATCTAGTACTTTCTGTAGGGCTGGATTTGTGGATAGATATTTTTTAAATCTGGTCTTTGTCATGGAATATCTTGTTTTCTCCATTATGATGATTGAAAGCTTGGCTGAATATAGTAGTCTGGGCTCTTATCTATGGTATTTTAGTGTCTGTAGCACATTTGTCCAGGACCTTCTGGCTTTCATGGTTTCCATGAAGAAGTTGGGTATAATCCTTATAGGTCTACTTTTATATGTTACTTGACCTTTTTCCTTTTCAGGTTTTATTATTCTTTCCTTATTCTGTATGTTTTGTGTTTTGATTAATATATGGAATGGGGACTTTTTTGGGGGGGGGGATTCCCAGTATACTTGGTGTTCTGTAAGCTTCTTGTACCTTCATAGGGATATTCTTCTTTAAGTTGGGAAAGTTTTCTTCTATGATTTTTAAATACATTTTCTGCACCTTTGAGCTGAATTTTTTTTTCCATTTTCTACCCATATTATTCTTTGCTTTGGTCTTTCCATGGTGTCCTAGATTTCTTGGATGTTTTGTGTTAAAACTTTGTTGGATTCAGTGTTTTCTTTGACTGATGAATCTATTTCCTCTATAGTATCTTCAACACCTGAGATTTTTGTTTGCCTTTTCCTCAATTTCTTTAAGGGAAATTTTCATTTCTGCTTTAAATGTCAACATTATCCTCATAAAGCTGTATTTAAAACAATTTTCTTCTGCTTCTTATGGGTTGGGATCATCCAGTCTTTCTGTTGTGTGACCACTGGGTTCTGGTGCTTTTTTTGTTTCTTTTTATGTTGTTGAATGAATTCTTGCATTGGTGCCTACCCAATCCCTTCCGGCAATTGATGCTGACAGTGTTTTTGCCTCTTGGTCCAATAAGACCAAGTTTCACAGAAGTTGTGTTTCAGAGTTCCTCCCAGGTTGCGGGTGATAGTGAGTACAACTTCTAACTGGATGCTAGCTTTACTCACAAGGCAACAGTTTCCCAATCACAACTGCATTTTTCATTTGTTCACAAAATTTATTCTTTGGAGAAGTTACTATGTACACTTTAGAGTTGGAGGGTGGAAGGCTATGTTCCAACTGTTAAGAACAAATTTCTATATGCAGGATCTCCCTCATTATTTACTTGAACATGTGAGTGGCTACATCTTCACTTGCCTTTATTCTGATTTCTTTGCAGTTGGCTTACTCTGTGGTTTGCCAGGAGATTTGCCTAGTTCCACTGACCATAAACAGCTAGTTGCTCAGTAGGTTTCAGAGAATAATGTGGAAGACAAATACCTTTATTTCATTGTTCTTCATTATTTTCTTGATTAGTAACATTTTTAATGGAAGAACTCTCTCAAATATAAAAACATGTAAATAATTGTTTAGATGACTTTATGGCAATGGTGAGCCTTGAACTCACATTGTTAGATGGGTGGGTTTGGGCAGACTGTCAAAAATCAGAAGGCCTCTCCAGTTTGCAAAGTGAAACAGATAGTTGAGTTTGGTCAGGGATTCTCCTTACAGTTCTGGACTAACTGTGCAAGACACAGATGTTAGTGAGTTCCACTTTGTGCAACAGCTAGGGTTATGTATGGTTATGCAGGACAAGTACACCTCAACAGGATGGTTGCACCCTCACAGCTGCAGAGACCACTCTAAATACCCTATCTTCAGGTATGTTTCCTAGGGGAGGTCAATAGACTGAATGGGTTCATAATGGAAAAGGCAATTATTAATGTTTATTTTCCATTAAACAGTTGAAATTCTTTTTTGAGCCAAATATAAATTTCTTTCAAGATAATTATTTCACAATTTACATAGTATCGTGTGTTTATTTTCTCTGTAAAAACATATGTACCTGAGATGTGTTCTGATACATTATAAACAAAAATACAAAAATCTCACTTTTGGATTCTTTGCCTATAAATTTATTTTATAAATGAATTTTAATTTATCATAGCTCTTATTGATGATTCTTTTGGATACCTTCCAAGTATTTTTCCATTATAAACATGTGAAATATATCTATGCAATATATTTTTAAATGAAGATTAATTCTTAGGCATGGATGGGCACACACGTTTTTAAATTTATCTTCTTGAAATTGAATTGTACTAAAATGACCCCAAACCATAAGTGAGAATAAATATCAATTGCTTTACATAATATAGTGTGTAATTAGTTTGGGGAATATTATAAATCATTATATGCTGTTAACTTTATTATCTTTGTATTTAATGGATGATATTATACATTATTTTATATATTTATTGGCTATTTTTTTTCCTTTTGGGTTATCTGTTAGAAACCTAAGTCACCTAGCAGAAAACCATTGAGGTATTCTCTAGAGACTGTATATCTTACATTATGTGCAAAAATATCTGTGCATACCTAATTAAATTGGGTGTTGGGGGATATGATATATCCTGAAGTATCCAGGAGTAGTCAGGTCCATCATGATAGGGAAGTAGGTTTGGAGTTGAAACACAAATATAACACAAAGAGAACAGAAGACAAAGGTGGGGAAGAGGAAAGGCAACCAGCAGTCAACAAATCCTGGCAGTCAGAAGGAGTGAAAGAGGTAAGGACCAGATTTTGTACTGTGTTATCCAAAGCAGTATAAATATGAATCTCTGCTGACAACTTGATGCTCAGTGATACTGATTTTGAGTTGATGGCATCTACAACTCTGAAAGAATAAATTTCTGTTGTTTCAAGTCACCAAGTTTCTGCTATATTTTTTCCTATTGTGTACAAGTCACTGGGTAAAACAATAAGCCATAGTAGAGACATTCAGTGGAATATAATTTAACACAAAAATGATAAAAAAATTCACAATAAATTGAAAGGATCAGAAAGGCATTATGCTAAAGAAAATCAATCTAATCAGGTTATGTGATTTATAGTTCTATTTTAGCTTAATTTTTTAAAAAAATATTCTTTGAAAATTTCATAGTTGTATAAAATATATTCTGATCACTAAGTTCAACTCTCCCTAGGCTCCATTTTATACATCTCCTTCCAAAATCATGTATTTCTTCATAAATGTTTCACCAAGTCAAATTCAATCTTCTTACATGTGCAAAGGTTTAGGGCATGGGCAACAGGTTAGTGGTCAACGCAGGAAAAGTAAAGCGACTTTCCCTCCCCTAGTAGCCATTTACGGACAATAGCTAGGGTGGGGGTCTCAAGACCCTCTCCTCACTCTGTGCTGAAATTTTTAACTGGCTGGATACTTTTCCAACCCTTGCGCAGTAACCACAGCTGCTGTGGGTTCATGTGTACCATCGCGTGTCGTTTTCATAGGGCAACTTTTCAGAGGACTCTTTCTGACTGATGGATGCTCACATTCTTCCTGCCCCTACTTCTAAGGTGTTCTCTGGCGTTGAGCTGGAGAAGCTGATATAGACAGCCCGTCTGTGGGTCAAGCACTCATAGTCACTCTCAACTCTGTTAGCAGTTATGAATCACAGCATTAACCACTACCCACAGAAATAAAGAACTTCTCCGACCAAAGCTGTGAGCAGCACAAATCTATGGATCTAGCTATAAAGATTTAGAGGGCACTTTGACAACATGGCCATGTAGCCAAACAATGTCATTAAGTTCTCATTTTGGGACTATGACTCCCGTAGGCATAGATTTTGGCCATGTTTTCAGTACCAGGTATGAATCCCCTCCTGTAGAACTGCCTTGCCACTACTGCATCAGTGGGGACATCTCGCCTGGTGGGTTGATTCTGTAGTTGTCTATAGAGTGTAAAATTACAGTGATGGAAAAATATAGTAGCTGGATTAAGAACAAGAGTTGTGTGGAGTATATAACAAAGTTTTATCATCTGAGGGAAGCTTTCACAGGTAAGAGCTACTTTCATTTTGATTTAACTTATGCTTACACAAATCTATGAGTATGATGACATTTTATAAAACTGAATATTATGGAAAAGGTGATAAAATTTTTGTTAAAACATTCAGCACAAATAATAAAAATCCAGAGTCAGATATTGGGGTTCAACCCGTAAACCAGAAAAGCAAAGCAGTCAAGTCACTAGAGAGTCTTACCTCTACCAAGGCTGGGTAACCGCAGACTAAGCAGACTATGCCTCTCCCTCCTCCATTTTACATTTCCTCTAGTGCTGGGATTAAAGGCATGTGACTTCCTACTTCTGGAGATACAGGTGTGAAATATAGTGGTATATTATTTTATTTTAATAAATAAATCTTGCCTGAAGACCACTAGAGTTTAGGTCACGGTGACACACATCTTTAACACAGGATTTTGGAGACAGATGCAGATGGAGCTCTGTGAGTTCAAGGCCACTTTGGGCTACAGAAGATCAATGCAGAAGCAAATTCAGGTGGTGGTGGCTCACACTTTTAACCCCATTACTGGGAGTCATACTCCTTTAATCCCAGAACTAGAGAGAATATAAAATGAGAGGAGAGAGAGGTTTAGGCTGCTTAGTCTGTGGTCACCCAGCCATGGTAGAGGTGAGACTTCTCTAGTGGCTTGGCTGCTTTTCTTTTCTGGTTTTCAGGTTGAACCCCAATATTTGACTCTGGGTTTTTATTATTTGTGCTACAGCTTCTGAGTCTGATGATTAAACAATTGCTGTATAGACACAGGCTAAGATTAGTGAAAAGCACATAAGCTAACTTTGCAGCTTCATTGTGATTCTAAAATTACTTCAGCCATTTTAGATTTTTCAAAATAAAATTTGAAATATAAACTAATTATAATTGAGATCTGTGGTAGTTTTCCATATTCAGATAATCTTCCAAGTACATTAGCACATCTAATTTTTATAGCCTATAGATAAGTTAACTTTGTTATAGTTATGTAACATTAATTAAATAAAAAGAGGTCTTGAATTTGAGAGAGTAAGCATGGAGAGTGTCCATGGGATAGTTTGGAGGGAGGACAAGGAAGGGAGAAATGATGCAACATTAAATCTAATGAAGTTGCATTTTTCTCTTATTGAAAATAGGTATTTTTATACAATATATTCAGAGGAATATTCCCCTCCCCCACCCCCTCCCTACCAGTTCCGTTCTACCTCCTCTACTTCCTTTCCGATCCAGACCCATATCCTTTCTCTCTCTCATTTAAGGACAAGCAGCCATCTAAGGAATGATCATAAAATAAAAAGATAAAACAAAAACAAACAAGTCAGAATAGTACAAAACAGAACAAAAAAAAAAAAAGAAAGAAAAAGCGCCAAAGAAAAAGTGTAATAAACACATATAGACACACACAGGAATCTTACCAAAGCACAAAATGAACAAACAAAAAAAGCCCTGACTCAAAATTATGACACAAGAGCACTGAGAGACGTCACTGAGCTTGTTTTGTGTTGGCCGTCTATTTCTGGGCATGTTTTCTTTCCCCAGTGAGACTCCCTTGGAAAAAACAATTTTTCTTTTGCAAGGGGCTATCAATTAAAGATAGCTTCTGGGTTATGTATGAATGGGGATATTTGTCCATTTCTCCTCTCAGCTTGAGGATCCTATCAGTTAGAGACCTTTGCAAGGACACCTGACCGCTGTCAGTCTCTGTGAATTCATATATGTATCAGCCCTGTTGTGTCTCGAAGGCTTTGATGCTTTATTATCCTCCATCCTCTCTGGTTCTTATACTCTTTCCATGCCTTCTTCTGCATGGTGGCCTGATCCCTGAGGGAAGGGATTTTATAGAGATATCACATATAGGACTGAGTGTTCCCGGGTCGATCACTTTCAATATATTGTTTGGTTCTTGGTCTCTGTATTAGTTTCCATCTGTTGTAGGGGAAGCTTATCTGATGATGGCTGAGCAAGGCGCTGATCAATGAGTATTGCAGAAAGTCCTTAGGAGTGATTTTAGTGCTATGTTCTTTTAGCAGAATGATAGAAAAATATATTAAACGTGAAATAAAATAAAAATATTAAAAATCACAGATGAGCCTATAGGTAGCTCAGGCTGGAATCTGAGCTCTAGAGTTGCTGTAGGAAGTCTTAAAGCCAGTGGTTACCCACCTACTGGGGCGTGGCCTCTTATACTATATATGCTGATGCAGAGCCGGCATCCTGTCTTTTCTGACCTTTCTGTTCTGGTTGCGGATTTTGGTTTCTGATCTCTGTTCCAGCAGAGGATTCTGATTTGTGAGTCTACCCCTAAATCAATAATTATCTATTTCTCAATTCTGAGCTACTGTGGGATTTCTTTTAAGTGTCCTTCTTCATAGAGTAGCTACAGGCTCTGGAAATCAGAATGCTATGTGTATTTAAAAGCCAGCTCCTAGGTGGATTCATAGAACGTGGGAATGTTCATCACTCAAGTTTCTAAGTAAGGGAATGTGGCCAACTAATTATCTGACCTTGAAGGACCGGACAGAATTCTGCAAATGCCTTGCATGTAAATGACAACAGAGAACTGTTTTAAGCTCAGTAACTGAACACCTTCACAACATAACCAAAACCCTAGTTTCAACTCCTAGCAAATACAGCAGGGATTTTAAAGCTAATTCGTTACTATTTCTCTAGATAAGAATACATGAACATATATACATATATCAAAGCTTGGTAGTACTATCAGGAAGAAATATTTTAAATAAACATAAATATATAATATAAATAATACAAACAGACAAAGAGATGGATCTTAAATCCTCTAACTATCATCTGGCAATTTATTATCTATCTACTGCCTCTCTTTATCATTTGTGATAGGTAGAACCATGTCCTGACAAAGAGAAATGGTGACGTTCTGATTCCTACAACCTTCAGGACTTGATAGCATTTGGAGACATAGACTTTTTATTGTCCTATTAATTTCATGTATAAGCAGTGCTAATGTATTCTTAAAAAGATAAAGAAGTTAATCTGACATGGCAGTTTATATGCCTGACAATCATATAAGCTCAGAAATTTGAACAACAAAGTGTGTCTGTGTGGAAGGAAGATAAAATGAGATGTGAAGGCACAGGGAGAAGATGGTTCTGAACTTGGGATCTACAAAACACAGAAATCTGATAAAGCTTTCTGAAGGCAGTGGTTACAGTCTGAACATTGGAAAGGAAGGTTCTGCCATCAAAAAAAAAAAAAGCCAAAGAAAGCAAAGAGAGGTACTCTCTTTTTGACTTTGGTAAACATCTTGGTTCTAACACCTTGGTTTCGGGACTTCAGCTTTGAGATAATAAACTAATGCCACCCAGTTTGTGGTACTGGTTAAAACATCCCAGGCATACCATTTTTTATCTATCTATCTATCTATCTATCTATCTGTCTATCTATCTATCTATCTATCTGCCTAATCTTTCTGTCTATCTGCTATCTTCTTTCTATATCTTTCATTCTCATTTCTTATTTACTTAACGATAAACATGAAATGTCTTATTTTATTCTTTCAATGTTGTAGCAGTGACAGAAACGTGAGAGAGAGAGAGGAAGAGAGAGAGAGAGAGAGAGAGAGAGAGAATACTACAATATTGACCTAACTTTTTACATTACCTGAGTAGTGTTGGGGGTGGGGTTGGAGCTCTCAGGATGTGCCTCCCTGAATTCTCAGGCATAGTAGCTAATGCACTGTTTTAAACTCTATTGTGACTGACCTCCAGGAGAGGGTTGGCATTTACAAGTTGAAGATCAAATCCAGTTGTGACAATGTCACCCTTCAAATTGTTGGAAATCATTATGAAATGTACTTGCAGTAAACCATAGTGACATTGTGGCCTGGATCTCCCCAGGACCAATGGATTCGGCAGAGCATCCCTCCTGGAATGTGGGAGGGATATAATGCTTGCACTTACAAGTAACCACCCAGTGCTGTATAATATGAATAGTTTTGTTACCATGAGTGTGACAGGACCAACTATATTATTACAAAAACACCTGCATTCACAGAACGCACTAGAAATTCAAAAAACTACAATGATCATCCTTTGTGAAACCTTTCAATGAACCATAGTTAAATATAGTATGTGCTTGCTTTCCTGCAGGGCCAATGTATTTAACACAAAGTTATGTAATCTAAAGATAGTGGGATTGGGTTATATGATGAATATTTTTATAAATAATACCCGCAATCAGCCTGAGGTTTATCAGTGTGCATTGATTAAGTCACATAAGCAAGAGAATGTAGTCTATCTCACTGAGATATTTGCTTTGTGACAAAGACTCCAACATTACAGCACTTGAATATTGTTTCTATTCTTTATAGGAATTCAATTCATCATTACAACAAATCCTAAGGTAGTGTTTGTGTGTGTGTGTGTGTGTGTGTGCGTGTGCGTGCACACGCGTGTATATGTGTGATACAAAATGTTTTATGAAGTACAATGATGGCCTTACTATGGACTTGGTATTAAAACTCCTCAAACCCACCTTTAGGGGTGTGTGCGTGTGTGTGTTTACATATTAAGTGACGTCAGAGTGCTGTGCAGCTGTTTAATTCAAACGGGAATATCATCTTTATTATAAATGGGAAAATGGGAAAGCCCTAAGACTAAGGCTAAAAGTAATGATGACACTTATAATCTGAGGAATCTCCTTCAAGTTAAAAGAGACACAAAACCCTCCCCCAGAAGGCTATAAAGCAGCAAGTAAGTGCTGGGGAGAGAAGACCTTGTGAGCAGCTGGTCTGCCTGCAGGTTGTGCAAGGTGTGCTCCAGGCATGAAACTTTTGTGAAGAGTTGCCCATGTTGTGGGCAACTTCTCAGTGAAGCAGCTGCCTTTGATCTACCCATGTTCCTGGAAGTAACTCCTTACCTATCCTGTGTAAATCACCCCAATCAAAAACTGGGCTCCAAAGTGTGGCATGCAAGGAATACTTTCTTTGGTCTGTGGCTGGTGTTTCTTTCTGTGGTGACCAGTCGTTTATTCACATCTCCCCAGGAAGAGCATACAACCCAGAGGAAGTACCAATACCACTTAAACAGAGTCTGGAAGATCTTTGACTTTTGCCTTCAAAGGCAAGAGGGATTGCTCAGATAAAGATGAGAAAAAAATACATCTGACCTGTGCGTAAGGCATAAGACTTGGGACGCTGTTGGAAAACAGGAACTACGACGTGGTTGGAGCATGCGAGATGGAACAAGACAGAGACTGGAGATGGAAAATCAAGTCATGATTATTGGGTAACATGAATAATTTTGGAATTTTAAAACACCCAGAACACCTTCTTCATGGCATATTTTTTTGAGGGAGGCAATGACTCTGGTCTGGTCTTAGAAGGATTAAAGGGCACAGGGTGCCAAAAGAAATAGTAAAGGTAATTTGAGAGTGGTCATAGAGAAGAGAGCATAATTTAATCTCACAGCAGCAGTGTGATGCCATTTTTTCTGCCTCTATGCCATGGTTCATAAAGGAAGAACTTCAAACAGCATTCATTCAAACTCCCACATACTCAGGAAAGTTGTGGGTGATAAAACCTGGGCAACTTCTGTAGTCTTTCATTGGCTGATATTTTCACTGTTCTTCATTTCTTAACCACAGGTTTAAATGACCTATGAGTCAAGTGAAATTCTCATGAGGGACATAGTTTGTTGACCTTGCTTATCTGTGGTAGGTATTTGGAGTGAGTCATGGATTCAATTTTGTTTTTTGTTGTTGCAGATATGTGTCAAATATCCTGAAGTGTTGACATTTGGAACCTTATGTACTTAAGCAGTGGCTCTTGGTAACGTCAGAATAACTCATGTGGAGTTACTAACCTGACCTATGTATAACAGAACTGATGAGAAGTAACTACTCAAACACACCCATTGCCAACTGCTTATAGCTATCTGTGGTTGGTTTTATTGCATGCTGAAGAATTACCAAACAAACAAACAAAAAAAAAAAACAATGTAAGACAAAAAGAGTAACTATGTGGAAAGCTCTATTATTTAAGTACAGCTTTATCTGGGTTACTGTGTATGTACTAGTGAATGCTGAAAGCAAATGTGGTATGTATACACAGTGGGATACTGTCCCCGCAGCAGCACGATGGAACTGGAATTAGGCTAAGGGAGATTAGCAAAGCAGACATTGATAGGTATTGCATTACTATCGTGCAATTTAAAATTGTTGACCTCATGGACATTGAAAGCACAACCTTAGTCACCATAAGCCCAGGGAGGAACGGAGAAAGGTTTGTCAGGTGGTACTAAGTCCACAGCAAGACATTTTGTATGCTAGTGCACAGTAGGGAGACTGCAAGTGACAGATTTGAAAAAGTGAGATAAAGAGTTTTGAGGCTTCATACTAACGAAAATGATAAATATTATATGAGACAAGTATGTTTACTTTAAGCATTACCCAGTGCACACACGTAGCTAAATACCATGTAAGTAACTTGCAAAGGATTAGGTAACAAAACACATTGGGTTATTTTCTTCCTGGATATTGTCAGTGATTGATTCTTCTCATTCATGGATGTTCAAGAAGGAGCCCTAGGTCTAACACAAATAATTTCTTTAACAAGGTTTCTTGTCACATTTATTTATTTATCTATTATTCATTTTTTACTTTTACAACTTTTTTAGTGTTTTTGTTGTGCTATGCATTTTTCTCTGCTCCCCTCCTTTCCTCCCCTAGGCCCTTCTACCCTATCCCATGACCTCATGCTCCCAATTTTCTCAGGAGACCTTGCCTTTTTCTCCTTCCTATGTAAATCCATGTATCTTTAGGCCCTCCTTGTTGTCTGGGTTCTCTGTGGTTGTAGACTGTAGTCTGGTTTTTCTTTACTTTAAGTCTAAAAGCCACTTACAAGTTAACTTTCTGTTGTTTTTAATCAAATTTATTTTGATAGACTGAGAACACAAAAAGGTATTCACCTTAGCGTTAGCCACATGAAGTTTAGCTACATGTATGTACTCTGTAATGCTTCAAAGCTGTCATCCGGAGGCAGGTTTCCCACTGAAACTCAGCAACTCCACATTCTGAGATACATGGGGCATCGATGGAGATTGCCAGGAGCCAACTGATTTGGTGCTCTTCTTCGTTTTGTTACAAAAATTGCAGAAGAAAACCTGATCATTTTTGAGCAACCTGAACTGTGGAAGCAAATTACACAAAGCCATCCACTCTGGGCCACAAAGCCCGTGTACCTTCAAGATCCTGTTAGACCTAGCTCTAAGCCTGGCTTCTGGCATCCGACTCGTTTTCCAGGCTTCTATTTTTCATTTGAGCTCTTCACACAGCGAGAACCCATCCCAGCTAGACATGAGTGCCCTGAAAATCCATCAGTTTGGGAGGACTTTTAAAAGTGAACCTATTCATCTTTTTGGGTCTGAGTTATCTCACCCAGGATAGTGTTTTCTATTTCCATCCATTTGCATGCAAAATTCAAGATGTCATTGTTTTTTACAGCTGAGTAGTACTCTAATGTGTATATGTTCCACACTTTCTTTATCCATTCTTCCATTGAGGGGCATCTAGGTTGTTTCCAGGTTCTGGCTATTACAAATAATGCTCCTTTGAACATAGTTGCACAAATGCTTTTGTAGTATGATTGGGCATCTCTTGGATATATTCCCAAGAGTGGTATTGCTGGATCCTGAGGTAGGTTGATTCCCAATTTCTTGAGAAACAACAACACTGATTTCCAAAGTGGTTGCACAAGTTTCCATTCCCACCAGCAATGGATGAGTGTCCCCTTACTCCACATCCTCTCCAGCATAGGCTACCATTGGTGTTTTTGATTTTAGCCATTCTGACCGGTGTAAGATGGTATCTCAAAATTGTTTTTATTTGCAATTCCCTGATTGCTAAGGAAGCTGAACATGACCTTAAGTATCTTTTGGCCATTTGAACTTCTTCTGTTGAGAATTCTCTGTTCAGTTCAGAACCCAATTTTTTAATTGGGTTATTTAGAATTTTAATGTCTAGTTTCTTGAGTTCTTTATATATTTTGGAGATCAGACCTTTGTCTGATGTGGGGTTGGTGAAGGTCTTCTCCCATTCAGTAGGTCACCTTTTTGTCTCAATGACAGTGTCCTTTGCTTTACAGAAGCTTCTCAGTTTCAGGAGGTCCCATTTATTCAGTGTTGCTCTTATTGTCTGTGCTACTAGGGTTATAGGCAGGAAGTGGTCTCCTATGCCCATGTGTTGCTACTTCACACTTTCTCTTCTATCAGGTTCAGTGTGGTCGGATTTATATTGAGATCTATTTTCATTCTTCTACAGGTTGACATCCAGTTATGCCAGCACCATTTGTTGAAGATGCTTTCTTTCTTCTATTGCATAATTTTAGGTCCTTTGTCAAAAATCAGGTGTTCATAGGTTTGTGGATTAATATCCAGATCTTCAATTAGATTCCATTGGTCAACATCTCTGTTTTTATGCCAATACCAAGCTGTTTTCATTACTGTAGCTCTGTAATAGAGTTTGAAGTCAGGGATGGTAATGCCTCCAGAAGTACTTTTATTGTATAGGATTGTTTTGGCTATTCTGGGATTTTTGTTTTTCCATATAAAGTTGATTATTATTCTCTCAAGGTCTGTGAAGAATTTTGTTGGGATTTTGATGGGGATTGCATTGAATCTATAGATTGCCTTTGGTAGAATTGCCATTTCTACTATGTTGATCCTACCAATCCAAGAGCATGGGAGCTCCTTCCATTTTCTGGTGTCCTCTTTAATTTCATTATTCAAAGCCTTAAAGTTATTGTCAAATAGATCTTTCACTTCCTTGGTTAGTGTTACCCCAAGATACTTTATACTATTTGTGGCTATCGTGAAAGGTGATGTTTCTCTCATTTCCCTCTCTGCTTCTTTATCCTTTGTGTATAGGAGGGCTACTGATTTTTTTTGAGTTGATCTTATATCCTGCCACATCACTGAAGGTATTTATCAGCTGTAAAAGTTCTTTGGTAGAGTTTTTGGGGGTCACTTATGTACACTATCATATCATCTGCAAATAACGAAAGTTTGACTTCTTCCTTTCCAATTCGAATCCCCTTGATCTCTTATGTTGTTTTATTGCTATTGCTAGAACTTCAAGCACTATGTTGAAGAGATATGAAGAGAGTGGACAGCCTTGTCTTGTTCATGATTTTAGTGGAATGGCTTTGAATTGAATATGGTATGTACTCACTCATTAGTGGATTCTAGCCATAACAAAGGTCATTGAGCCTATAGTTCATGAGCCTAGAGAAGCCAAATAATAAAGTGAACCCAAAGAAAAACACATATAGAGTTTCCTGGAAATTGGAAACAGACAAGATCGCCCAGCAAAATTTGGGAGCATGGATATAGGGGGAGGGGTTCAGGGTAGGGGAGAAGGGGAGAGAGAAGGGAGAAAGGAAGGATTGGGGAGAGTGGGAGGATTGAGATGTTGGAAGGGCAGATATAGGAGCAGGGAAGAAGATATCTTAATTAAGAGAGCCATTTTAGGGTTGGAAAGAGACTTGGCTCGAGAGGGGATCCCAGGTGTCCACGGAGATGTCCCCAGCTAGGTCCTTGGACAGCAGAGTAGAGGGTGCCTGAACTGGCCTTGTCCCATAGTCACACTGATGAATATCTCGAATATCACCATAGAACGTTCGTCCGGCGACAGATGGAGATAGAGACAGAGACCCACATCGGAGCACTGGAATGAGTTCCAAGGTCCAGTTGAAGAGCAGAAAAGGGAAGAAGATGAGCAAGGAAGTCAGGACCGCGAGGGGTTGGTCCACCCACTGAGACAGTGTGCCTGATCTAATGGCAGCTCACCAAATCCAGCTGGACTGGGACTGAACGAGCATGGGGTCAAACCGGACTCTCTGAAGGTGGCTGACAAGGGGAGCTGACTGAGAAGCCATTGATAATGGCACTGGGACTTGTTTCTACTGCGTGTACTGGCTTTCTGAGATCCTAGTCTGTTGAATGCACACCTTCCTAGGCCTGGATGGAGGGGGGAGGACCTTGGACTTCCCACAGGCCAGGGTACCACGCCCTCTCTTAGGACTGGAGGGGGAGGGGGGAAGATGAGTGGGGGAGTGGGAGGGGAATGGGAGTAGGGGAGGAAGTGGAAATTTTGAATGGGAAAATAAAAAAAAATTCATTAGAAAAAAAAGATAAGGCCGGGCGGTGGTGGCTCACGCCTTTAATCCCAGCACTAGGGAGGCAGAGGCAGGCGGACCTCTGTGAGTTCGAGACCAGCCTGGTCTACAGAGCTTGTTCCAGGACAGGCTCCAAAGCCACAGAGAAACCCTGTCTCGAAAAACTAAAAAAAAAAAAAAGAAAAGAAAAAATGGAAAAAAAGATAAAAAAATAAAAACCAGGCAATAATGTGAAATAGAAAAAAACAAAACAAAACAAAAACAAAAAAAGTGAACCTAAACCTTTTGTTAGGGATAGATAGGGCTTTGAATCAAATAAAATTGGGAATTGTTTTATACTCACTTCTCTTCAGAGGTTTGTGAGTCTGAAACATATAAATAAAAAATTCTGTAATGAAGTAAATGATTTAATTTTGTTTAAATAAGAGTCCCAAAGGCATTAACCATGGACCCTTTGAACCAATAGTAAGAGTTTCCCCCAGAGTCTGGGGACAGACAGGGACAGCTATCTGCCTTATCTTCCTCTCATGGACACTCATAGATATTTGTTTAGTGGGATTGGTGAGATTGTATCTTTTCCCAGGCAGACAGAAGCTGTTTGAAAATAGTGGACCAGCAATTTAGGGTTATACAAATGAACACTTAAGCAGAGACAAGAATATCTGAAAAACAGCGAAAAATGGTAGTGTAATTACAGTTGGTCAAAATCATACATTTGGGGGGAGGTCCCTGCTGATAGAGCCAGGTTTGATCCGTCAAGGATGAATGCTTATATCATTTAAAATTCCCAGTCTTAGCATCTTTCTGAGGATGAGCTGAAAAATTTACTTGATCAGCCTTTGCTAATAAGTCTCTTCATCTTTTCTGTCCTAGTTGGAAAGCAAGCATAGTATAGAAACATAATAATGGGTACAAAAGATGCAGCCCCTGCTGGTCTGTGTCTTCTATCCTATCTGATTACCTTCAACGGGTTGATGACCCTTATGCTCCACCAGAGCTAGCTCGTTTTTACTGTTTTTCAGTATAAAATAAGTTTCATATAGTCTTGCTCTCAGTTCATAAAAGCAGACTCATTATCTATTAATAGAAAAAAATTAATCGAAGAAAAAAATTCATAAATCAAAAACTGTGCTGTTAATGTTGTATTCCCTTCATTATGAACATCTTCAGCTTAACTGAACAATAACTTAGGCATGAATGAATCATATGTTCTTAAATTAAGGATGGAGATGCTGTTCATAAAAATTAAGAAATCCTCATAAACTTTGTAACAGCTACTCAGTTTTCACTCTCAAGCTTGTTCTTTGTTGAACATTACACTTCCAATTTATATAGTTATCCACTATTGTATCGTTATGAATAATAACAGTGTTGAACAAACATCTATAAGACAAAAAGTGCTATTTTTGTTTTAAGCGGTCATCTGCACTTCTGTTGTCACTTTTCTAGCATTCGTAGGGCCATGGATAAAGAAGAGATGAAATCAAACCATATTAAACTTTTCAGTAGACATAGCATATTTTCTTATTAGCAGTTACATAGAGTGATGCACACAGAGACTTTCTTTTCTTAAATGGCTTTCCCAACAAAAATGGGTCCAGTGAAAAGAGATGAGGCAGCGACACAACTGAGTTCCGTCTGTGCAGCTGAAGAGGATTGTCAACTTCCATAGACCTCAAGTTAGTTCTTTTTTTTTTCTTTTTACATTTTTTTAATATATAGATCCACCTGGATAATGGAAATAGATAAGATCGCCTGACATTATGGGGAGCATGGGGGTGGGGGAGAAGGGAGGGTGGAATAGTTATTTCTTTCATGTGACAGCTTTCTCCAAAATCCTGCTTCAGGAAGTCTGGTTTGCATAGCTTCCTGGTGCTCAGTCATGGAGTAACTGATGACCACACTAAATCCTCTGGGTTCTCACTGTGCTCTGGGAAATGGGGCATCTGCCTGTTTGGTGGGGACCTGGTTGTCTTCTCCATCTCATGTGTACACAAGCCATGCTTCCTGCTTCTGAGCCTGCTGTGACCAGTTCCTCTGCCCACAACAGGGACTGTCTCTTGTCTTCAGCAGCAGATCTTCTACTGTATTTGCCATTTCAAACGGAACTACTTGGGGGGCCCAGAGTTACAGTACCTGTTATTCCCTGCTTAATTGTGCAGAGATTTTTTTTTTATTATTAACGTAGAGGTTCTGTCTTCAAAAGGCCATGGTTAAGTTGAAAATACTGCAATTGAAAATTCATTTCCTACACCTAATCTATGAAGCACCTTAGCTTTGCCCCATTTACCATGAGTGCAGAACACTGATATTATTATCTTGCAGGTGGGCAAAAAGCAAAACCATCTCACACTAAAATCCGGCTTACAGTACAACATTGAATGACTCACACAATTTATTGGATATGGTACTGAAAATATAAAAACAGAATGGTAATACGAATGTGTTTTCACACTACTGTAAAGCAGAAAAATCTTAAGTCTAACCATATGAAGCTGGAGAACCTTCTGTGCCCGACTTGTGATGTAATACTCAGCAGCACTTATTTTGGATGAGGTTTCCTTTCTGTAGACCTTGAAATTAGCAGTCAACTCTCATTCATCTGTGTACCTTATAATGCAAGCAATAAGGGTTCTTTTTGTTAAATGAATGGATGAAAGCAGCACAGACTATGGCAAACCATAGCTGCACAGTGGTAGATGACGTCCCATCTCTCTGTGTTCTACACTTCGGGACAGTGTTCTGAGCAGCCCCAAGTGATATCAATGATAAGAAAAATCAATAAAAAGACAACAAAGAGTGCGCATGCTGCCAAAACCCACATATGAGAAGAGCTTCGGGCTAACCCCTCCCATGGCTGGGGTGCATGAACTTCCTGAACTGTTGTAGCCCATCTCCAACGGAAATCTAATGGAAATCATAAATTACCGAAACAGGTCCACAGGTGCTGGAATTTACTACTGTGTTGACTGCTGGCAAGGGCTGAAACGCAGAACAATGCACGGTGTGCTACAAAAATGAAATATTTATTACATTCATATTCTCCCTCAAGCTTTCTTTAAAGCCCTTTTCTTGGTGGCAAAATAACAAAGCACCAGAATTTGAGACAAACCAATTTGCACTGGCATTTTTAGAAATTTTGTTAAATAATTCTCTTTAATGGTTCAAAGCTTTTTAGTACAGATACAACTTCATGAATTCTAAATAAACCTTAAAGCCAAAGGGAAAGGGGGGAAATGTTCTTTCTCACAAATGAATCTGCCCTTTACTCTCACCAGATTCTGCAAATGACTGCTTCAAACCTTACCAGTTCCTAACCTCTCAGAGCCAAATGAGTCACCAAGGAATTGCAGTACTTGGTTGCAGGGCCACCTTAATGAACATGTGAGAAGCCAATGCCCTGAACTTGTGCACAAAGGAAAGAATATCATTTGGCTTAGAACAAGATTGCAGAGAAGGCTTTAAAGCTAAATTTGGAAAGAAAATCAAATATTCCCACCTGTAAATGGATAGTGCAGTTTCCAAGTGACTCATGAGGACACAGACATAGAATCTTCCATTCTGCATGGTCCCTTCAGTCATGGAAATCAAAGCCTAACCAAGTAACGCTAGTGCTCCTTTCTTGGCTGAAACAGAATTAATGCCGTCATTCTCACAATGCAGAATGATGATGCAATAACTATAACAAGTGGTGGAAACTAGCACTCTGATATCCTAAACCATTGACTACAAATAAATTATCCAATCAAATAGATCCCATTACACTAGTTATCAAAAATTTTTTAAAATGGGGGGAAGAAGAGATAGTTGGTTTGATGTCATTCTGTTAGATAGTCAGTTATTTTCCCTATTAATTTTTAAGAAATAAATGGGAACTCTCAACTCAGATTTCACCCTGGCAAAATATGGGGCTTAAATTAGACTCTTTCGTTTGTCTAGTCTCATGGCTACACTTTCCCACTTACGTAACAGTAACCACTGACCATTTAATATTGGTCATCAAGTTTTTAAGGTTTCAAAATATTTTTTTCAAATGACTTGATTCCTGATATAGATACAACTAGTTAAGAATCTAAGTAGTAATGATACAACAATATTGAAGTTTGGAGAAAACTGGTCCGGTGAATACATCTGTGTCTGCTCTCCAGTCAGAGACAGCAGGTTGGACTGAGAAAACAAAACAAAAAAAAAAAAAAAACAGGTAACAAGCCTGCCACCTGTGGCCGGTAAGCAGAGCCAGTCAGGTTCTAATTTCCTGAACTGGGTTAAGATTGGAGACATAATCATATCCCAGACTTATACCTGAGCCCCAACTCATAGTTGAGGGTCAGAGTCTTCTAAAGCGCTCAGTTAGCCCTACTGTGAACTAGACCTCAGTGACATTATTCACAAGCGGTAGATAGAAACCACATGGGGAGCAGAAGAATAATAAAGTGGAGTGTTGGGGTGTCGATGGCCCTTCATGCTCCATCGCCTCATGTTCACCCCTTTGTTCAGACTTTTACAAGAATTCTTTCTATTCCACCACTATTTTTTAGCTTTCTGATTTCACTTAGTTTGTTATTAGCACTGATGACCATATAACAGTGAGGAAATGCAATAGAAGTGAAGGAAAATGATATGCAGGAGGAGGAAGAGTGAATGTTTAAAGATGAATGGGTACTGCAAAAGGTGCCATCAAGAAACTTATTTAACCAAGTATTTGAGATATAATTGTCAATATAATACATGAATTTAAAATATCATCCACAGGAGAAACAGGAATAGAGGGGAAATGAACAGTCTTGTGACGGGGTCCTTTTACTCCTTGACCTGAGTGAACCTGTATGCTGTGGAGCGGAAAGTGTTGTAAAGTTAGGTCTGGCTCATTTGAAAGAATTATTTGAGTGAAAACTGAAATAATGAAGTAGAATATTGGATATTCTGGCCAGATGATATCAGAAATGATATGTAGAGATGGAGGACCAAATATGAAAATGGAGATAACGGAACACCTTACAATAACATTGTTTAAACGGGAGGCATTACTACCATACTCTTTAGTGATATAAGAAGAATAATCTGCAGAGAAAAAATATTAGCTTGGCTATTTTTAATGAAGAAAATAAATTTTAAAAACATGCCTCAGCCCAGGAAAAGACAAATGTCAATATTAAAATAAGAATCCCAGTGTATAGATCACCCAAGAGAGTGAAGAGTCACAGAACAATATTATTATTCTATGTATTTCAATTTGACTATGGGCTTGATTTTTAGGTACCAGTAAAAGCAATTTGAGAGCATCTCAAGACAGGTAATGGAGTCAGAGCAGGAGCACACAGGCTCTTGAAAAATAAACTAGCATGGTTCTCTAATTTGAAGCTATTCTTCCAAAGCTGAGCAAAAATGCGTTAACTTCCATTAGTTTATGGTGATCACAGATTCTCCCACAATGCTGTTCAGTGATTGTCATCGTCTATGCAAAGCCAGAGAATGCAAAGATTAAGAGAAGTGACCATTTTTAGTGAAAAATTAATAATAATGAGGCATCTGAAGAAACTGGTAATGTAGTCAGTAAAAGGACTGAACTAAATTTTCAAAAATGGTTGACTCTAAAGAAACAGACACCAATAAACTACATGACAGAGACATTGAAACAATTATATTAAAGAAACACAACACATCATAGAATGCCAGAGAGACAACTGAGTGGCATCAGGAAAATCATATATAAACAAAATGAGAATATCAGCAAAGGAACAGATATTTAAAGAAATGGAGATGTTCTGGAGCTGAAGAGTATAATAACCAAACAGAAAAAAATTACATCAAAATCTCTTAATTTAAAATATCAAGAAACAGGAAGAATGGATAAAAATTCACAAAGGCTTATTTGATACAAAGACATCAAAGAGTTGATTAGTACACATGGTATTTGGGTCAGAAAATAAGAAAGAAATATCGGGACATAGAACATATCTGAAAATGCAAACAACCGAAGACCTTTCAACTCTGAGGAAAGTGATAGTTACACAGATGTAAGAAGGACAAAGGACTCAGGCAAGGGGAAGGCAGATAATAGGTCCCAACTAAAACAGATTATGATCAAATTGATAATCGTCTAGAGAGAGAATCTAAAATTTAGCAATTTAGATAAATATTATCTCTGAAGACATTATCAACAAAATTATCAAATTTACATGTTGAAAGTGGCTGATTTATTTCAAGTTTTAAACCAAACAAAATAAATGAAGATGTTGACAACTAAAGAGTAGTTACCAAAACTCTTGCACAAATTAAAGAAGAATAAAGACATCCCATAATATATAAAAAAGAAGGAATCACCCTTCATAAAACACAAAGAAACAAGGCAAGACAATAGTAGAGTAGCAAAAATCTAAGGCTATAAAACATAAGAAAATGGGCAGTGTTAAATCTTTCCATGTAAGTAATTGCTTTCAATATAAACGCCAATTAAATCTGTTGGTTTTGGAATATGGGTGTCATTTTCTTTTTTTTTTTAAAGTTTTCTTTATTATTTATTATGTATACAGTATTCTGCCTGCATTTATACCTGCAGGCCAGAAGAGGGCATCAGATCTCATTACAGATGGTTGTGAGCCACCATGTGGTTGCTGGGAAATGAACTCAGGACCTTCGGAAGATCAGTCAGTGATCTTAACCTCTGAGCCATCTCTCCAGTCCCGGGTATCATTTTCTTTAGGGGTGTAGCAACTGCTAAGTTTGTCATGTTTTAGCCAGTAGCCTCGCACTCATGATCATGATAAAAGTAACCACAATTGAACTCAGTTGGTTGTACAAGCAAACAAAATTAATAGAGACACAAACAGATAGTAAGGAGCTTGCTGTGAAAGAAGGGATTTGGTGACCTGGCAGGTAGCAAACAGTGAATAAGGAGAATGGGGGCAGGGTTAAAATGCTGAAATATCATTATATACCTGTAAGAAATTCCTAAGGCATAGCCGTTATAAAACACAAAATACAACTATTTGCTAAAGGATAAAGAATGCAGGCCCTGTATACTATTGATAAGTGTGTGGAATAGTTTCACTTCTATGGAAAGCAGTAAGATTTTCCTATAGAAAATTAACATAAAATACCATGATATCAAGCAATCCTATTCTGGGTGTATATTCAGATGAACTGAAAACATGACATTACATAATTATTTACATACCCATATGCTCATCACAGTTCCCCAGAAGTGGATAGAATAAATGCTCACTGAGAGATGAATGGAAAAGAAAATACTGTATTTAAAATGGAATGTCATTTATCTGTAAAAGAGATCCTGCGGAAGTCTAGAACATGGAGAAAATCTAAGTACAGTAATAAGAGAAATAAACACAACAAAAATTCAAAATGCTGCATGATTGATTTCAGTTGGAACTTGTCTTCAAATGTTCACACTTAGAAATGAATGATGGGTCTCACAAGGCTAAGACAAAGCCAGATTGGAGTTGTTGTTCAATAGAAAATGTTTCACGCGCAAGACGGCAACATTCCCAGGCTCTATTGGACAACATTGAGAATAGCTGCACACCTAAAGTGGTCAAAAGGCTATATTTTACGCCATGTTTTGACACAAAATAATCTATAAAAATCACTGTTTTACTAGGTAGTAATAGTATTTTTGGCACTGTGGACACCAAAACTAGAAATTACAGGAAAAGGACAAAGGTATAGTTGTGTGAATTACACCATTTAGAATTCCTTAAGGCCTTCTGGAATGTTTAATTATGGTCAATCACTGTGTGGGGGGAAAAATGAAGAGCTTTGTGAGAACTGGTGAATAAATTGGAACATGTGGTCTAAATAGGTTTGGGATCAGGTTGAGATTGAACATAACAGATTTGGTAATCAAACAATTCAAGCAAGAAATGCAAATGAAAAAAATCAAACCAAAGGGAAAGGAGCACGGGTAATCTTCAACAGCCAGTAAAAAAAGTAAATCAACATAGAAATACTCTATATAGTATAGACACAGATTCGCTATATTATCAAGTCACTGCATTCCTGACCACAGCACACATCTCCCTGCAATTGTCTCACCTGGCATCACGACCCCTTTTGGTGCTACCATCTCACATAAAACAGCTGAGAAAATGCAAAGCATTTAGCAGAAGTCCATATCAATGCCCCATGACCTGGGTTTCTGTCAGGACAATTGTCAATGTCACATTTATGTGACAAGCTTCTTCTGTTGCTTCAGCATGACAGTCTCTCCCAGGTTGGGTCTTATTTTCTCAGAGGAGAGAACTCAGATGAGAGACACAGACAGTTTACAGAAAAGTTTGGCAAAGTAAAATGTGCTCCACAGAAAGTCTGGAGCTGTCCTGAAAGTGTGTATGTGAGAGGCGGGTGGCTTTTCACTAGTCTCTGAACTGTAGATGTTTACCGTTTTATAAAGTATGATATGCACTCACAAGGTAAAATGGCCATTTGTTCCTTCCAGGATCAAGGTGTTGGATCTTTAAGTTATTTTTTCTCATTATCCTTTTGAAAAGCCGTGGAGGTGTGTCAAAATTACAATATATGTTGTTATAATGAAACCTAAGGTAGTGCGTGTGAATTTCATTGGGGGAAGAGCCTGGTACCTTAATTTCTAAAGCAGTGGGAAGAATCTATCTGCAGCTTTAAGGATGTTTGAGCATGGGGACATTTCCCGACTTGGCGGAAGACACAGTTTTTAAGGAACAGCTGGGGTTTTCTTTGGTTAATTGTTTTTCCTGGCCCACCTGCTCTATACTTTCCTACCCTAGGAAGCAATGTGTTTGGAAGACTCAGAGCTTTTATCAAGCGTCATTCAGCCTTCTGAATTAGCCATGCATTGAGCGTGCTAATTTGGAATGGCCATCACTTCCCACTATTGCATCTCACTCGTTGGTTTTCTATTCTTGCACTATAGTTGACAGAAAGTCACAGGCTTTGTTTTATTTTCCTCAATACAAACTATGACTTAACAATAAAATGAAACTTTTTAAATTCTGATAAAACTTACCAGATAAAGCCCATGCTTTTGGTTCATTATTAAGCAAACATGCAAGGAAGGTAAATTTCATTTTTTCCCTCCAGCTGTGATACTGATTCTTCTGTGGTAGCCAAGATGGATGTGGTCAGACAGATGGCAGCACCTTTTGGGGAACTGTAGCATAATTTTTTCTATGTGCTACTGGTTCTCAGATTTTTAAAAACAACCTCTAAATTCTCACCTTCCTTATGCAGCTGAGATCTGTAGCCTTCTTAATACACAAAGACTTTCTGGGAAGTTAAAATATTGTTCCCATCGATAGTCTATTCTTCCAGCCATTCCAGAAATTTCTAAAACTTCCAGTCCTCTTCTTAAAAGACTCAGAATTTGTATTTTTCTTGCATGAAAATACCATGTTTAGGCTCTATATAAGCATCGTCACTTGAAAGTTTAAACAATGCGTATTCTTACTGAGTCAGTATGTAAAGTGTTCTGTGGACTCCAGCTGTCCATTGTATACATTGTACGTAATCTTTTCCAAGATGACTTATTTTGTAGTACTTTCAAAATCTGAACACATGTTATATTTACCCCCATTTCTTTAAAATGTATACAACTCATAATACTTGTCAGCCAACAGTTGTGTAGATGTTTACAAATTGTTTTAAAGCATAGGTATTTTAAAAAAACTGTTAGTAGATATTTCATATTAAAATTGTTCCATGGTCAAGTTTTAAAATGAGCAAATAACACTCACACCTCACAGTTTATATAAAACAAAGGGTTCTAAGAATTTGTCCAGAAAGAAAAATTTTACCGGTGTTCAGCCTTCTATATGTACTTTTTTTAATAAAAAACATGAGTGGCAAAAATGGTGAACTAGTGGTGCAATGCTCTCACTAGTATAACATTTGACCTAATGATGCTTTCATTGGGAAGTGCTGACTTTACTATGTGGACAAGTGAACTGAAACCTGAGAAATGCATCCCAACTTTTTTTTAAATTATTTAGATAAAGTGTTGCCAAGGACAAAAAGAAAATCAGTAGAGTTGTTATAAATGGTTTAAATTTTTAATCAAAGAGGGGAAGGTAGATGTAGTATTGACTTCGCAGTTCCTTTTTGTAGCAAAGGGTTCATAAAGACATATTCAATTTATATCTTCAAAGAAAGCTGATGGCATAAGGAATCATTTGGAGGTAAGAGTCTCATTTGGATTGTGTAGGTTTCAACCTGGGTCTTTAAAGTCATCGCCCGGTGATTCTTCTGTGGACCTTCTACTCTCGTGCATCCATCTTCTTCCAATCACTTCGGTCTATGCAGGAAAACGTGCCATGAACAGGGTTGCCGAGCTTCATTGGTATTTGAATTTTAGAAAATATATCCATCTCTAATTTGTGTTTATTCAAAAGTTTACATTTTAAAGAAAAGAATGGAAAATAAACAATTTTAGAAGATTATTATGATAGCAATGTAGGTGACTAACAAACATCTATCTACCTTGATCACAAACACGGGAATCTCTAAGTTGTGACTATTTTTTCTGCGTATTATTATTATTTCAAAATATTTATTTATTTCTATTTTATATGTACAAGTGTTTACCCACATGTATGTCTGTGCACCATATGCATGTCTGGTTGCCCACAGATTCCAGAAGACAGTGTTGGATCTCCTGAATGTGGAACTACAGATGGTTGCAAGCCACCAAGTAGGTGTTAAGAATTGGACCTGGGTCATTTGGAAGAGTAGGCAGTGTTCTTAATTGCTGAGTTACCTCTCCAACCTCTGGGAACATTATTTTTAATTAGAGGAAGGCAATATAAAGGGCAAGGTGGGATTTATTGTTTTCATCTTTAAAGCACTTACTATAACAAACTTCTAAAGGGTAAAGTATGCATGACAGCTACTTTAGACAGTGTTAGGAGAATATGGGCTTACGATGTGACCATTATAGGCAAGAGAATAAGGAGTTGTATTTCAGAATCATCTCTTAGCCAGTCCTATGAGCTTGAACATATGACTTAGTCCTTTTGTCTCTTATTTTCTCCTATGTATAATGGAACAAAGTTACCAACCTGCCTTATACAAGAGTTGCATGCACTAGATGGGGCGAACATTTAAATGTTTGCTAAATGAACAGTATATATGGTTCTGCTAATCCCCATCACTGAAACAAGAGGAGAGATGTGTTTGTAAACCTCACCCTAACCAGATGCGGGCTGAATAACAGTTATTAGGAGCCAGGACTAGTGGCAATGGCTAGTGCTCAAGATTGGTATTACCTAATCCCAGCTAAGCTTTTATCTAGTTAACTAACTAACATACAGACTTGTAAAATATTGCAAACTATTCAACCTCCTTATAAATTGCTTTTTTAATTGATAAAGTCAGACTAATAATGACATTTGTTCTGAGGATAGAATGGGGAGCACATACGCACATGTGTGCTTATAATCATGCCTGCCTTGTTCAGGCACTCTATGTTAGATTTGGAGTTTCAGTGAACATCAATATGACTCAATATTTGATGACGTTCTTAAAGTAAAACCCTAAACTTCTTCTTTATACTCTTGAGGACCCTTCAAAATCTCCATGGAAAATGCAGGATTCTGAAAATTATTTTCTGGTGTGTGTTGGGGAAGGAGGGAGGGAGACTGTAGTCAGGAGCCTTCAGAATCCAGAACTGGAAGTATTAATTAAAGGCGACAAATGTCTGCATGTCCCCACGGCAGCCCTTGCTGTCCTTTGGGCTCACACTTCCTGCTTTCTTCTTGGGAGATGCCATATGTGCTCTGAAACCTTCGAGAGTCTTTGCTTAGCAATCTACACTGGCTTCTTTACTTCCCTTTCCTTGATACTCAGCAAGATTAAAATATCAGCCCAATACCCCCATCAAACCTGCAAAGCGTGGGTTATTTCCAACCGCAGTGTTTGGATGAAGTCCAGCAATTGAGCACTACAAAGCACATGCTTGCTGATGATATAAACCAAGGAGGAAGCACATAGTATTTGTTTTGACAAGTCTGGCCCCACAGTGTTTGAGAATATGCTATTCTTGCTGTCTCGGCCTTGGAGATTGGAACTATCATTAACACAGTAGTAGAAACCATTGGCCCTTGCAAAGAGTTTTGGTGACTTTTCATTGCCTACAGAGTAAAAATCTGTCTTAATTCAATAATTAAAGATTCCTGTTCATTAGTTCTAATTTACCTTCCTTTCTGCGGGAGCCTTTGCTATGCTTTTATTAGCTGATCCTGACAGTGTGTCCATAAAATTCTTAAAATTCTGAGGTCAAATTAGCTTCGGAGACACATCTGTTATGTCTTTCTAATTCATGCGCTTATCCTTTGAGATACAATAGACTCTGAAAAGGCTTGCATTAACGAAACTTGTCTTATGCTATTTAACAAACTCATCCAACAACAACAACCAAGCCCCAACCAAACAGAAGCAAAACAAAACCTCTCATGCCTTTTAAAGTATAAACATGCAGAAAGAACTTGTTTTAAAATATATATATATATATATATATTCACTAGATTAGTCCAGATCTTTTGACCTGCCTAAGAACAAGTAGCCACATTGACTTCTTGAAAGTGGATTGTTGTAGGTAGCAGTGTGTGTGTGTGTGTGTGTGTGTGTGTGTGTGTGTGTGTGTGTGTATGTTCTCAACCTTACCAATTCCTATCCCTTGCCTGCATTCTCTCCTCTATCTTGTCAAAAACAACCTGTTCCATTGCATCTCCTCTCAGTGGGTCCTCCATCACACCTAGAAGAAAATAACTTAGATGCTTTTTAAATCCCTTTCTTAGATATATACGATAGATATAGGTAGATCTTCTATATCCACTACACCTAGTGACTCATATCTGGAATTGTATCATTTATCTTTTACAAATGCAAAAAAAGAGTCCATATTTCTTGAAATCAATAATCACTGCTCCGTTTAAAAAAGTGCAATGCTGACTTTGAGTCAAGCTGGTGGATGAGGAACTCTAGCCCAGTTATGTCACACTAGTGGCTTCCCTTTGAACAAGCCTATCTTCTCAGGTCTGCTGCCATCATCCAGACATTCCTCATAGCTTCATTCTCTCTGAGTAAAAGACTGCATTTGTAGTTTCTTGCATAGAGAAGACACCAATAGGTAGCATGTGTGCTCTCATTTACTCCCATGATGCTTAGCCTTTTCACAGCTAAGGAATGATTTTAGTCATTGGTCTAATTAATGTAGTGAAATCAATTGCTCTCTGCAAACTTCTTCAGCTTCTGCTATTCCATCTGTAATGTACCGAGCAGGAGGCACGGGCAGCAGAGTGGTGTCAGAATGTGTAGAGCATGTGGTGAGAAGGAGAGGAGGCCAGAGCTCTGGAACTGGAGCTGAGGGTGGAGAGGGCAGAGAGCAGGTGGCTCGGCCCACAAAGAGCTCTGAGGGTGAGCCTTACTTGGTTCCACATGGCTCTCAGCTGTCTATCAGCCCAAGCGCACAAATCTTTTTTCCTCGTTTACGGTGACTCTCCCTCTTGATCTGACATGCCTGGGATTTGATGTTACATCAGTCAGGTAAATGGGAATGATGATCAGTTCTAAAAGGAATAGTGTGTCCTCCAGTTCTAGTAGCTTGGATAATCACCCCACACCCCAGCGCAGAATCTTGGTGAGAAAATAGTGGCCTTCATTAATGTGCGGCCAACAGGCCACCATTGTTTTTACTTGTGCTATTTCTTTGCGCATGGATATAGAAGCAATAAATTTCCAGGGAAATGAAACTCACTTATCAGATTTCCCAGCATCAAGTTTCATATTAGGAATGAAAAATCAGTCTAACTGGACTCAATATAGCTGTAAAGCAATATATGCAAGCTGTATCAGGCAGTAAGCCTTTATCGCTGCATGTATAGTCTTTCCATTTCAGTCTGGAAGGAATAACGATTTTCCTAGCTGATATTTAATGATACAAAATATTCCTTAAAATAACAAATCGATCCAGGCACCAATCAAATGACCAAATAGTGTTTGTTTTCTTTGAAGGGGAAAAAAAAAAGCTTGAGTCAAATGAGCACATTAGTCCTAAAAAAATGCACAAACTTCCAAGGAAATGGTGTTTTCATTGTCTTTAGAATGAATGCAGAAACGCTACAGAATAGTTTATGAGGGTATTTAACTTTATTTTAAAAAAAGTTTTAATTCCCTCTTCATTCTGTAAGATTTAAAATCAGGTTCCAACCAGTATAATTCACTTAACATTACTTCAAATTGTTAACGTGTGCATCCATATTTTCAACAAAATACTTACAGTTCCTTATTGATTCTAAGAAAGCAAATACGTAGTTGTCATGAAAAGAAACAGCAGCACCCAGAAATGAATCCATGTTTAACATTGCCCCTCTAGTTTGGAGAATGAGGAGTTCATCATCAATATCTCTGTTTTATGTCTCAGTTTTCATGAGTTTAAATACATAAGCACAGATGCGCACCATGAGGACGTGCTCAAGTTATTGTATATATGATGCACGGTTAAAATTCTAATTAGAGCAGTTAGCTATGATTCTCCATTTAGCAGCGTGCAAAGTGAGTAATTACACTTGTTGAGAGAATCTACGGAGCATAGTGCTTGCTTCTGTGCAGGAGAGGCCCGTCAGCCTTGGAATAAACACCTTGAAAACAAGAAGAAGTTGGCAGGGAGGAACATCAGCATCAATAAACAAATAAATAATTCTGACTCCTTACCGTTACCCCACTCTGCGATGTATCGTTCATGAGAGACATTTTTAATTTATAGTGCTAAAGTCCCTGCCCTTCCTGTGCTGTGTACAGAAACAAATAAATAAGTAAATCTGCAGATTTATTTTAGCCAATAATGTTTAAAACAATATGTGATTACCCATACATAACTTGAGAATCTTCAACCCTGGAGCATCTGCATAGTGTCTAAATGGAATGTTAGTACAAACAGTTTTGATTTTAAAGTCCTGTTGAAAAGAAAACTTTGTTTGGAAAAAAAAACTTTAAAACTACATTGATTGCACATAAATGATCATGGTCACTGGGATGTATGAACTCCTAGCCTGAAAAAAATGCTTTTAGCTCATAGAAAAATGACAGGATTTTGCCAAGTGGAAAGAAAGAAAAGAAAAAGAAAGCAAAATGAAAGACAAATTCTTCAGTGTAGGAAAAAAGAAGGAGAAAGAATAGACCTCACCATGCGCCTAGCACTTGTGACTTCACCTTCGTTGGATAATTTGCCCCAAGAACTTTCCTCGGCTCCATTTTCTCAGACAAATTTTCGGTTTCTGATCCTCCATTGTCACCACTCTGCACTGCCAGAGAGCACTTTACGAGTATGTAATTTATCACTACATTTAAACTTAGCACGTTTTGCCAAAATAATTGTTTCTTGATTAGTAATTAGGATTTGATTTATACTTTTGTTTTCTTTATATAAAGTCAGTGAACCTCACAATCTGTCCAGATCCCCAAATTAACCCTAAAAACACTCGCAAATTCTCAGTCAGTTATGGCCCTTTCCGATGTCCGCCACTAGGAGGCACTGCAGCCTGCTTTATGACGGGGCTGAAATCTGGTGAAGTGAGGAGCTTTGCACACAACCATGGCTCCAGTGTCATTTCCTATTTAATGGCTGTCAGTGAGGGGGAAAGACAACGTGGCGGGTAATTAAAACCAAATTGCAGGCAGGAGATGACTGCACAAGAATGATATTGTCATTAATACTGATTTAACATGCACCTGGGTAAGGTGAGGGAGCGCAGCAAGGGAATTCACACTGAAGCCAGGGTTGCCTGGTTTAAAGATGTAGTGTTTCCAGCTGAAGCATGTTTAAAAACTGAATAAAACCATCATATTATGACAGTAGAAATAAAACAGAAACAAATGTTCTACATACGTCCGAGGAAAGAAAAAAAATAGAACTTCCCTTTCTTCCAGCTCTGTGGACCGAGTGTGTTTCTTGTCCTCTGAAGTTCAGAAGTAATTTTGCAGACCGTGGTTCTGTCATCATTGGCTCGTCATGTGTGGGATTTTGATCTGTCCCTGGAGTTTTGTTTGCACTATAGAAAAGGGACATTGAAGCAAACATCACTG
The DNA here is from genome assembly GCA_004026605.1 of Ondatra zibethicus. NCBI lineage: Eukaryota > Metazoa > Chordata > Mammalia > Rodentia > Cricetidae > Ondatra > Ondatra zibethicus. The sequence goes on from PVIU01003602.1 coordinate 132,600, forward strand.
TTTTGCACACATACACAAACCACAAATGTGTTAGGAGAAAGGCATTCAATCCTACGAACATTTTAGGGTATTTACACAGTGCACTTACGTATTTCCCACTCATAATGAACACCCAACTGCCACTGGGGGTCTAGGGTCGAATCCTAGAAAATCCTAGAAAAGAAAAAACAAAACAAAACAAAAAAAACAAAAAACTCAAGCTTGCTTGTAGTACGAGGCATTTCTTGAGGCGAACGCTCAAACGGAGAACAGGTTCAGCTCCATTCCAATGTCCTTAAGATTATTTACTTTTCAGTTTTAAAATGGTATTTACAAATCTTGGAAAGCAGTTGCTAATCAGAGGCTCAATAAAGCATTATATTTAAATTAAGACATGTGGAGTGGTCGAGTAGTTATTAGGAGGCTCTTGATCACTTATTCCCATGGTGTAGCTCAGGTGAAACTGTACAACTGTCCCTCAGCAGAAGAAAAAGCCCAATTGTTCAGACCATACACAAATTAAAACCTCTCATTAAAGGGTTATGGGGCATTTTGGGCAGAAAGCGCACCAAAGTGAAATGTGTTTATGGAAGGGGATAAATGGTTATAGTTTAGCCGGAGCCTGGAAAGGCAGCGCTGACTGATAAATCTCCTTCCGGTTTCACCTTAAAAGAAACGTGTGCATTATGGAAGTGGCTATCCTTCTGCCTGGTGCCAGAAGAGATGAATCATTAGGGATGTCACGGAGATTTATAATCACACCATAAAGAAAGTAAATTCAAAGAGCATTCCTTCAGCAATAAAGAACATATTATAGAGAGAGAACTCACTGGGCAAGGTCAGATAGGAAAACTGATCAAATGGCATAGCTGCAGGATCTAGACAATAAGACTTGTTTTAATATCCCAATCATGATTTTTTCCCACAGTGCTTTGCTATTAACACTTTTAATGGGTTTCACATTGGCAGACCTTTTCTTTCTATATTTATTTGTTGATTTGCTGTTTCATTCCTTCATTCTGAGCCATGATAATTAGATTGCTAAGCCAGTTATCATGTAAAAAGCAAGAAAGCCTCATAATGCTACAAAAATTATATGTGCGTGTGCACATATATATGTATAATACATATGTACAACATATATATGTGCGCACACACATATATAGATATTGTAAGTGGGAACTGTCGTCCTTTTAAAGGACTGTTCCTACACTTCTGTAAGATTAGATAGACCGTTGCTGGCTAGGTTTTAGAGGTTGAAGTGAAAGATGCAGCCAAAAAGAACTTTATTTCACTTGCACTTTGGAAAATGTCAAAGAAATTCTCCAATAAGGAGGCTTTCTGAAACTGGGACTCTTGCTGGATGGTGACCCGGCTCAGGCCAGGCGCTCTTTGACACTCCACCTCCAGGCAGGAGAAGTGCCCTTTGGATGCCAGATGGAAACTGGTTTTCAAAGTCTGTCTGCACATCTGAACTGCAAACCTCTGCAAAGCCTGTCTCCACGCGAGCCTGAATTATCTGGGATCAGTGGCTTTTATGAGTGAGGGAAAAGGCCTGCCTGGTCTCTAAGGAGAAATTTGGAGACAAGGAGTGTCCCTTCCATTTCAGGCAGTTTGGAGCGAGAAAAGCGTCTGAAAGCCCGGTTGTTAAGGAGATTGCTGACATGAGAGCGCGGGAGATATCTGAAGGGAAGGGGACATTTTGTGATAATGAAGACTGACTTAGGAACGGCTCTGGCCGGCAGGTCCTCATGCTCTCTGTGGTCTGCTCGAGGGCGCATGTGTTGGGGACACGCACCTTAACTACAGCTTGCCTTCAGATTCTCACCCCATTTACTTTGCAATGGAACCTGGCATTCACCGCCTTCTGAGTGGTTCTCCCAGGTTGCTGGTGTAACAAATATAATTTTTCAGCAAGATGGCTGCTGCCACAAGCAGGCTCAGAAATGTCCATTTTAATTAAACATTTTACTTTCAATTACATTTCACAGTTTACACATGGTGACACAGGCTTTCATCACATGGACTTGCAGGCAGCTATATTACTACTGTTTGCCTAGGAAGGGAAAGTTCTGTTTGGGGGAAATGACTCACGTATGAAAAAAAAAAAACAAGTTTTTTTTTTTTTTTAAGTTGATCTGTGTGAGGCTAATTTAAAAGGAGGAGGAGGGGGGGGAGGAGGTAGGGGAGGAAAAAGCAAAGAATGGTAGTCCTATGTTCAGACTTCTGACCAGAACTGGGCCCTCGTTGACAGAGGTCCTCACAGTCCTAAAGCGAAAGTAGTTGATGGTTGTTGTGTGGGTTCCTTACAACCATCAGCCAGGAAGATGCCATTAAACTCTGTGAACATTATACATACATACATACATACACACACATATATACACATATATACTACATGTGTATGTGTATATATGTTATATATATTATGTACATGTATATAATTTTCATTAAAAATAAAACCCCTAAATATGCAAAAATCCCCCAATGTAAATCAGACAGGCTTGGTCTCTGCTCCCCAGAAGCTTATAGCAGAAGACCCCACATTCACACTGATGAACATTTTTTCTCAAAATGATCCATAAATACGTATTTCAAGAACCCTTTTTAGGTGTTTCCAGATTAGAAAAATATGTGAAGTTGTTCACTGAGAGGGGTGTTCATTCATTTCTTCAAGCACGAACTGGAATAATTTGCCAGCCATGGAGGGAAGAGGGGAAAACGTCTGTGGGTTCTTGGTACATGTTTTCAATTTACAAATAAAATTGGGGAATGGTGTGGCCCAGAGCATCAATTTTTTCCAGTGTGTATGAGAGGGCCTTCCGAAGAGGAATTAGTGTGTAAGTAATAATTCATGATATTTAAACTTAAATAACGTGGGCAATTATACCCTGAAAATACACCTGCACTGACACCAAGCTAAATTTGTCTTATGCCAGTGCTCTCTAGTCTGGTGCCCTACAAACAGCATCTGGGTCAACTTGATGGTAAAGGGAGGTTTAATCTGTGCCCTTTAGTTCCATTCTTTAACACTCTTTTGTTTTCCTCAATTCTTCTCACATGACTATTATTTACATTTCTCCTCCTTCCCAGTCTTCCTTCCCTTCCCCTTCCTTCTTTCCTACATGTATGCTTGCAATTAATTCTTAGAAGAATACCTTAAGGAAATATCTCCAAAGAATTTAGGTTACTAGAATTAGAGATGCTTGGTAAAAAAATATTACTAAGGTAGCCAGTGACTGGGGCTGGTGTTAAGATCTACACCTGACCTTCAACATAGAACAGGTTTTCAAAATTTTCATTCACAACAACAAAATGATTGCTTGCATACTTTTTTTTTTTTACAGTAATTCTCAGAACATGTAAGATGAGAGTGACTGTTTCCCAGACAAAAGAGCTCAAGTTCTTAGGTGAGCACTCAGTCTTGGGGCTAGGCTTTGCGTGGCAGTTTGAGCCAGCAACTTCTCACACTACCAGCAGAGCTGTGTATGGAATGGTGTGTTGTATGGGGAATGCAGTTGTATGTGGATGCAGTTGTATGTGGATGCAGCTGTATGTGGATGCAGCTGTATGTGGATGCAGCTGTATGTGGATGCAGCTGTATGTGGATGCAGTTGAATGTGTATGCAGTTGAATGTGGATGCAGTTGTATGCGGAATGCAGTTGTATGTGGAATGCAGCTGTGTGTGGATGCAGTTGTATGTGGATGAAGCTGTATGTAGAATTCAGATGATGCCTCTCATTCAAAAAGTGAAGTATACTCCTGCACTAAATCCAAAGGGGCAAAGTCTTAGAAATTCAGTGAAATCAAAAGACTGTCCCAAAAGCATGTGAGCCAACCAGACAAAGCATCCTACCAAGGAGGCAGCACATACTTGGAAAAGGGTCCCCTAGGGGAAATCATAAAAAACGCATGCTGCAGCCCTTTAGCATTGTGGGAAGACATCTACAGGTCTGTGTCTACATTTAGAAGGTGGAAAATGTCTTTGGAACTGATTACCCAGTTTTGAAATTAACTCATCCATCAAAAGATGAACTTCTAGTAACCTAATAAATAGGTTTTCTTCTTATCATTATCATTATTAATGTCTTCATCGTTGTTATTGTACCATTCCGGTAGCTGGTTCTGGCAACAGAAATCTAGGATCTAGTGCTTTTCCATCATTTATCCACAGAGAACCTGGGCAAGTAAGTCACTCCTTCGGGCTTTATTTCCCCCTCTTTAATATTTTGATTACCATAGTAACTGATCTACAGAGGTACACAAGGATTAAATAAGTGGAATCATATAAAGTACTGCACCCAGGCCTCAGCAAGCAGTTAACACTCAATAAATGTCAGCTAATTGTTATTCTTACACAGAAGCAAAGCAACATTGCAGCTGCTAAGGGCATGCACAGATTGTAGACCTGCTGATTAATGAGCCAACAGTTATGAAACTAGACTATGTACCAACTCCAAAGTTTGACATGAGAATGCTTTCAACTGAAAATTTTGAATGAATGCTGTTCTTGGTCTTGCCTTAGGCCTGCTAATATTATTATCCAAGCTAAGACTTGTAATCAATATACAATTTACATCTCTATAGCTTTGTAAAAGTATGGTGGGAAGTCCCTCTCCAAAATGTTTTCTAGTTTGTCAGTTATTTATGACTAGTGATGCCATAAATGTTTGTGGTCGTGTCTTTGAAACGAAAAACCCAGGAACTGGATTTCCATGTGGTCTGGTACTTTTTAAGAATTTCCCAGAATGGTTTCTGCATTTGCTATGCCATTCAACCTTTCTCTAAGAGATGTTTGAGTGTTCTACTTTCTCTACAGTCTCATCAACATTGCTACTGTCTAATTTTTGTGGTGTCATATTGTGGTTATAACTATATTTCCCTAATAATAACTAATAATGGTAAATATCTTTTCATGGTTTCTTGGACTTCTGGTGAAATATTTATTGCTAAGTTACTATTTTTTATTTCATTTTATTTCATTATATTTTTATTTTGTTTTTCAATTGTAAGGATATGTTTTAGAACTATTTTAAAAGTCAGATATGTAATTTTAAAATAGTTCTTGTTGCTAAGATGTGGGTTAACCTCCTTTTTGTATCCTCTTTGCTGTCTTTTCTAAAGTAGAAAATTTGAACTTCAGTGCCACTTAACATAACAAACTAGTCTATGTCTCAGAAACTTGCATAGTTGAACAGAAAGTGTCTTTTCACAAGTTTTTAATGTAAAACCTTTACTTTTCAACACTTCTCTTTAAGCCTATGGTCCATTTCAAGCTGGGTATTCCGGGGTGATTGTGAAATTTATTGTCTACATGCAGTGTCTCTGCATCATCTATTAAGAAGGCAATCCTTTTTTTTTTTGTTGAAATACCTTGACATTGTGTTGAAAGGAATATCAATTGACCCCTAAATGTAAACATTTGTTTGAAGAATGTCCCATCTGTTCTATTCATCTAAATCCGTATGCTTGATCAACCTTATTGATTAATCTGGATTTATTGGAATTTCTTTGTAAGGTAATCAGAATCCTAGAATGGTGTACTAGATTCCCTGCTCTAGTCCCAGGGATTAGGACCATAATGAAATTTTATGATTTTGTTATGTTATTTGGCAATAATGATATTGGATATGCAATTAAGACCATCAATCTGTGGTCTTGATCAAAAACAACCCCTCAAACTTACACGACTCCAATCCAATTCCATGCACACCTTAAGACTACAGTTTCATTGATGCACAGCAGGAGAGAATGTCTTAGAATGTGAGAAGGATGCGCTGCACTGTTGATTCTGTAAGGAGGTGGTCAGCCATATGCCAGGAAAGGAAGTGGGATCACAAAGCAAAGAGCAGCCTTCTACCAACAAGCGACACAGTAACAAGGACTTCATCTCTACCACCAGACAAATGGGGATTCTGCCCAAGACAGTGATGAACTCTGAAGAGAACCCTGAGAAAGATGAGAACATGCTACTGAGACCTCTATTTGAGAAGCCATCTCTGCAATATTGGACTTTTTCAGTAGAACACTGTGAGAAACTAAATGTGTTTTGGGTTTGAAACTACTGAATTTGGGTCAGTTTGTTGTATGACAAAAGTAAGTTGGAAAATACCTTAGTTTATACTTTACAATTAGTAAAATAGTTAAAAAATAGATAATTATTGAAAAGATTAAAAATGACAAAAGCATTATTGGACCTAAGAGATACTTACTTCTAACAATATCCTCATGATTTCAAATCATATTCCAAATTCTATATTGTCTTCCAATTCAGATTCATAAACCTCTGTTGGACTTTAGATTTCCCACAACAATTCTAGTGGCTGGATAGATCTGAAAAATCCATTGCTTTTTCTCTATCCATTTCAATATTGCGAATGTGTAAAATCTGTCAAATAACCACATATTAGTGCTTGATTTTTAAAGTAACCCTAAAAGGGAATATAACTTCTCCACATAAATTAACCATTTTTAAATAATAGTGGGTATGCATGCATTGGTTTAATATTTCCAAATTCCTTTCAGCAAACTTTTCTTTTAATATATAAATCTTCAGTATATTTTGCAGTTTATTCCTAGATATTTTACATCCTCTGTTTTCTTAATTCAAGTTCTGGTTGTTATTTGTCACTATGAAAACACTGCCTTGATTTTGACAAGCTGACTATATCTGCTACTCTACTTAGATATATTTATTATCACTTGTAGATTAAATATATATTTCATAGAAGAATTTGTATACAGGACTTAGATTTTAGTCAGGTACAAAAAAAGCAACCTAGATTTTAATTCTACACTCTGAACTTTGTGTCTTTATTATGTTGTTGTTATTGCCATTATCCTGTTTGTCTCTCTCAAAGTGTTTCTAATGAAAGTGATGGCCCCAAAATGACTCAGTAGGTAAGCATGTTTGCCATGAAAGCTGCTGAGCTGAATTTGATTCTTTGCATCCTACATGAAGGAAAGAGAAAACCAACTCCTATGTTACCCTCTGTCCTTCTTCCACTTCAGTTTTTTAATGCTTTTGTGAAACTTAGAAATAACATAATTTTCTCAAGTTGTTCATATTTAATTTGTGTATTAATTTCTGGAAGATGCTTTTCATGTATATATTGATATGATTGAGGTTGAACTTTTCATTCCATGATGCTAGCTCTTCCCGTGTCCAGAGACAAAAACAGAGCCTCATCCATGAAGCCCAGCACTCCACCACTGAACTACCTACCACTCTGGGCCTGTTTAAACTCTTATTGTCTTCCTAGAATAATCTTATGATATATGATGCATTTTATATCCTTCTTGATTCATTCTAAAATGCTTTATTAAAGACAATTCTCAGAACATAATTGTCTGTAAGAAAATATCAATGACTAGAATCCACTAATGAATGAGTACATACCATATTCATATTTTCTGGTCTGGGTTATCTTACTCAAGATAGTGTTTTCTATTTCCATCTATTTGCATGCAAAATTCAAAATGTCATTGTTTTTATTGCTGAGCCTATAGTTCGCGATCCTAGAGAAGCTAAGTAATAAGGTGAACAAAAAGAAAACATATATAGATCCTCCTGAAAATTGGAAGCAGACAAGATCGCCAGGCAAAAGTTGGAAGCATGGGATTGGGGTTGAGGTGAGGGAAGGGGAGAGGGGGAGAGAGAAGGGAGAAGGGGAGGGTTGGGGAGAGCTTGGGGGAGTGAGATGATTGAGATGGAGGAAGGACAGATATGGGAGCAGGGAAGAAGATATCTTAATTAAGGGAGGCAGGACAGAAAATCCAGACAATAGGTGTCCACAGGGATGTCCCCAGATAGGACCCTGGGCAGTGGAGGAGAGGGTGCCTGAACTGGCCTTGTCCCATAGTCAGACTGATGACTATCTTGAATAGCACCATAGAACCTTTGTCCGGCGACAGATGGAGATAGAGACAGGGACCCACATCTGAGCACTGGACTGAGCTCCCAAGGTCCAATTGAAGATAAGAAGGAGGGAGCATATGAGCAAGGAAGTCAGGACCGCGAGGGGTTAGTCCACCCACTAAGACAGTGTGCCTAAGCTAAAGGGAACTCACCAAATCCAGCTGGACTGGGACTGAACGAGCATGGGATCAAACTGGACCCTCTGAATGTGGCTTATAATTGGGGCCGACTGAGTAGCCAATGATAATGGCACTGGGATTTGTCTCTACTGCATGCACTGGCTTTTTGGGATCCTATTTTATTTGGATGCATACCTTTGTAAGCCTGGATGGAGTTGGGAGGACCTTGGATTTCCCACAGGGCAGGGTTCCCTGCCCTTAGGACTGGAGGGGGAGGGGGAAGGGTGGAGTGTGGGACGGGGAGGGAAGTGGGAGGAGGGGAGGAAGTGATTTTGAATGGTATTATTTATAAAGTAATAAAAAATTATTAGAAAAAATAAAAATGAAAATATCAATGAATGGAATCACATTTGTGCTTATGTCAGTCAAAAATTGAAAGTAGAATGGAACTTCATAATATCATAAAACATCTATAAAATCTCTCCAGCTTAATGGTGTAGTACTGAATCTGTTCCCAAACAAAGATTAGAGACACAGAAAGGATGTGCACTCTTAGCACATCTTCTTTATACAACTGTACAACTTTATTTGACTAAGATTATGTACATTTGGGTCTTCCCTTATCTTCATGCTATATAGAGGCACTGACAGCTAGAACTGTATTTGATGAATCAACTAACTCAAGTCCCAGTCTAGCAGAACCACTGATCCTGTTGCTCATGTACCATGAAGATTGTTGCTAAATGAGAATGGTGCCGAGTGTGTAGTTCAATAACCACTCTAGATGCCAAGAGCCATTTTCATTACTGCAGAGACTTTCACATTCTACAAGTATGCTCCACTCTTTCAGAACATCAGGCCCAAGGAAATGGGATACATACAGCTCCAGGTAAGAATTTCAGATTCAAACTGCCCTCATCTAAAAATTAATATAACATACACATATTCTGTGTTACTGAGTGATACTGGTGATTTCTGAATTCTGATTGTTTCATTTATTATTGTTGTTCACATTAATTCACCACTGTGTTTCATTTGGAAGAGAAGAAATGGATAACTTCTCGCTTGTCTATAGTTGGAAGTTAAATCGGCAGAAATATGCATTGAATTTAAAAGATGAAATATCAGGGCATTTTTAAAATAAAGGCATTAGGGTATTTAGCAAGGAAACTTATGGGATATGTCTTAAATTTAGTATCATTATAAATATAAATTCTAAAATATCTTTGCAAAGTTTCAAAGTAATGAG